>JAODPA010017378.1:0-13182 GCA_025585075.1 Nepenthes mirabilis
TTTTATTTTCAGTAAGTTATTCCCTGCGTTAGCTATTTAGCCATTTACCCTTCCTGCCTAGTCTCCATCGCCATTTTCTCTCTCCCTCTCTCTCTCTTTCTCTCCCCCTTCAATTATATATATTGCGCTCCTTTCAGTTTTCGTCGTGGGATAGAAAGGGCCACAATTTGTGATGTTTCCTAGGGATTCGAAAATAGGGAAATGAATAGTTCTTGAAAGCAGGTTTTCTGAATTTTAAGTTGTTTATTGTCTTTCTTCCGGTGCGGAAGAAGTGATGATTAGCAGGAAACGGCTCAGATATTCACACAAAATTGGGGAGAAATCGGACCCGTTCGAAGGATTACCTGACGATCTTGTGGTTTGTATTCTCTCTAAGATCTGTTCTTCCGCTACTTGTCCTTCGGACTTTATCAGCGTCCTGATATCGTAAGTATAATAATAATATTGTTTTCGGTGTTTTATTCGTTTTCAGTGTTTCATAAAACGTATTTGTCAAATCATACCGACTTTATTTCTTCATTTAATTTTTTCTCTTTTCGGTTTTGAATCAGATGCAAGAGATTTAACCGTTTAGGTTTAAATCGATTGGTACTATCTAAAGCTGGAGATAAATTGTTTGCGATTAGAGCGAAGAATTGGTCGGAATCAGCTCACCGGTTTTTGAAGCACTGTGTGAGCGCCGGCAGCGTCGAGGCATGCTATTTTCTCGGAATGGTAAGCACAATTCGCCATTTGTTTTCCTTGATTGCAAAATTACAACAAGAACGCAAATCAAAAAGGTTAAAAAAACAAAATCATGCTGATTCTTTATTTTTTAATTTATCATTTAACATTTTTGTGGCTCAGATCTCTGTCTTCTCTGCTCTTCATTTCCGTTGCGTTGAACAAAAATCTCATAAAAGAGATGCCAATCGCAGTGCAAAGCTGTGGCTCAAAAAAATTCCATTTAAAAAAATTTAAATACCAAAAATATTAACTTTTTCTGCTTCCGGAAAGCGTGAAAAGTGTTTTCAGAAAACAATTTCTTTATTTTATATTATTATTATTATTTTTAGGTTTGCTTAGAAAACATGTTGCTTTTCTCGCAGATACGTTTCTACTGTTTGGAGAATCGCGGAAGCGGTGCGTCTCTGATGGCCAAAGCAGCCATCAGATCCCACGCGCCAGCGCTGTACTCATTAGCTGTTCTCCAATTCAACGGAAGCGGCGGCTCCAGGAGTGATAAGGACCTACGCGCCGGCGTCGCCATCTGCGCACGCGCCGCTTACCTGGGCCACGTCGACGCCATCCGCGAGCTGGGCCATTGCCTTCAGGACGGCTATGGCGTCAGGCAAAACATCGCAGAGGGACGCAGACTACTCGTCCAAGCCAACGCGCGTGAACTTGCATCCGCGTTCCCATCGGTCACGTCATCACCACCCTGTCCCCGCTCGTCAATGACGTCATACTCCGGCGGCCACCACCGCGGCCTCCACCCCCACCGATATCCAAACGCTGAGCAACAAATTATGACGACGACTCTTTGTCCTGGATCCGGTTTAGGCTCGGGTTGTGTTCTGTGGAGTGACTACGGATGCATCGTCCCTGTCCCGGAGCCCCGCCCGGAAAACCAGTTCTTGATAGAGTGGTTCGGGATGAAAGGAGGTGACCCGGGTCCGGGTTTGAGGATGTGTTCGCATTCCGGGTGCGGGCGGCCCGAGACACGGCCCCATGAATTCCGTCGGTGCTCGGCTTGTGGTGCGGTGAACTATTGCTCAAGGGGTTGCCAGGCCCATGATTGGAAGCTGAGGCATAAGTGGCAGTGCACACCCGCGGAGGTGTGGCCCAATGAGGTTGTCGGTGGAGGCGGCCACGGCGGAGTGGTGGTTGGTCAAGGTGGAGGGAATGAGGTTGTCGGCAGCTGATTGGATGGACTGCAGTATCATTAACTCAAGGAGATGAGTTTTCCTTGGAATTTTGGGTGGACAAAGTTTTCCAGTTCGTTTCTTCTGCTTCTTCTTCTTACCCCTTAAATAAATCACTATAACATCAAACCATTATAATATCTCTTTTATTTTTGTACATATAGTCGAAGATTCTGTAAAAAAAAAAAAAGGTGGAGAGTGGCTATTATTTTATCTAAATTGTTAGATTAAAAATTTTTATTAGTTTAAATTCAAATATTAAATAATATTGGCATGACCCAAATATAATTAGCACAACCAACTAGAAGGATAGATTTACCTGAAGGTGGATATTAGGATGGTTGAATTAATTAAATTGGTATAAAACTAGTTCAATAATCGGTCTAAACAAACGCTCGACTGATTGGCTAAATAGTCGGATGACCAGAGATATTAAAGGTTGAGAAAATTAATAATTTGGCAAAAGAATAAATTTGACTTTTGTTGGGTCTGGGACAAAGGCCCAAAAAGATTTGAAACCTAGTCCACGGAATGGCTGCCTAATGGTTCGTTAAGGCCCAATGCTGCCGGGTGACCAACGTGGCAGCCCACGATCGGCGGCCAATAGACGTTGCCTACAGCTCACTAATGTAGCTGCCAGGGAATAGCAAAAATGTAGGAGAAGCTAGCAAAAGGGAAAACATTTAGTTCTGCTAGCAACGCCTCAGACGGCTACCATAGTCGCCCCACTAATCTTAGCTCAAGGGGGAGACTAAGCGTGGCCGGCAATGCTCAACAGTTTACCTGCCGCCGTTAAACGACAACCGACATGCAGACAATCGCTGATAGCAATCAGCGGTTAACGAACCCTTACAACGGGGGTTCTCGTGCCCAAAGTCCCTTGTCGGAGGGCCTATAAAACCCTTCTTCTTCTACAAAGAAGGGGGAGAATCAATCGGATCTTGGATAATTGACCTAGCGTTAACAATCTTAAGCTCTACAGCTATCTTCCAGATTAAAACTCCTTAGCCTTCTCAGGCGACAGGAAGTCAGTCACCCATCGTTGTGCATACAGGAAGTTAGACCTCCCACCATCTGCTCATTGCTCTCACACACAAGCATTTACACACTTGCCATGTATTCAAGTATATTTTCGCGCACCTCTAAGTGTGTGTCCCATTTCCATTTATTGTGGGAATCTGTTCACTTGAGCGTTGGAGCGTCTTTGGTAGGAGAAATTCTACCTGATTCCTGGCCTC
The DNA here is from genome assembly GCA_025585075.1 of Nepenthes mirabilis. NCBI lineage: Eukaryota > Viridiplantae > Streptophyta > Magnoliopsida > Caryophyllales > Nepenthaceae > Nepenthes > Nepenthes mirabilis. The sequence goes on from JAODPA010017378.1 coordinate 3,143, forward strand.
TCGTTTGTTAGTTGTCTTGTGTAGGGTCCAAATTCATAGAGATGGAGACCAGATCCGCTCGTGATTACTTTCAGATGACGAGAAATCTGAAGGCTCCATAATTCGTATGACAACCGAGAACTCAAGACGCAACAACTTTAAATATTAATGAATGGTTATGCAAAATCGACGAATGATTATCAACACTAAACTAAGTAATAGTAGCTAAATAAATGTTAAGTGTTAATTATTGGACGGTTATTAAATTAATATAATGGTTGAAACCTAAGAAGCGTAATGGTTTAGATAGCAATTGTGTCAATTCAAGAAGGGACAAACTGATTGGTATAAAATTTATAAATATAGACCCTTAGTTAAGCAGGAAGGGGGGAGGATTTTTCACCAAAAGTTGCATCTTTTTAAATTGATTAGATTGACAAAGCCTAATCCTTTAAATTTGATTAATTACATGCTCATTGATTGCCCTTTTTATCTTTTTGAATTTTTTAATTTTTTTAAAAAATATTACTAATTTTAGTATTGAATGATACGTTAAGGGACAAGTAATGTATACCTCTAACATTATATTAATTATTATGGTGCACGAAATCTAAATAAAGAGGTCTGAACGATCAACTCAATGTGAAGCGAATACTTATTCAAATTTAGGACATACATCTGATAACACAATAGTTATTTTATTAAAATTTTATAAAAATTAAATTTTATATTTAGTATTATTGGATATGGTCTAAATAAAATTGACCCGACTTGATGAAATATGGGGCTTATGGATTGCAAGCTCGTAGAGGTATAAGAGATAATCGAGTTCTTAGACTTAAAATTGAAGAAATTTAGGAATTTATTCGGACACCTGATTAGTCACATGACCGAACGGTCAAATTATTAAAAATATAAAAGACCATGGCACCTAATGGCCTCGTAAAAAATTAAATCAGGTATTAAATTTTGACAAATAATTATATAAATTGAGAGATAATAGATCACATTAAATAGCAGTTACAACTGCTAAATGATAATTATTAAACTTTGAGCAGTTATAAATTTATACAACAGTTGAATTTTTAACAAGCGTATTGCTTTAAAAGATGGACAATCATGTCAATTCTATGAAGACACACTGATTGTTAATAATGATAAAAATATGTCAGTTTCACTCTTTAAAAAAGAGGCCAATCCTTGAATCTAAATCCAAAAAAATAAAGGCAAATATAGAGTACAGTCCTCTAGATACCTGTGCCTTTCAGGAATTGTAGAGTCTAGCCTTTCAATTCTAGCATTCTCTCACTTACACTTATATCAAATTTATTATTATATTTTGTCATATAAAAAAATTATTAATTTGAATGTCAGAAGATATATTAGGGGGTAAATTTTATATCATTTTACTTCTTATTAACTCTTATAACGTGCAAGATCCCGAATTTAAAAGTTCAAAGGCTCGATCCAATTTTATTCAAATGGTTATTCTGATATTAGGTATACATCACTGGTGTCGTTTATGAAAAATTGGTCAGGCCAATTGTTTTTAACCGATCGAGATTTCACTTTCCTAAAAGTGATTCGCATTTTTTGACAAAAAAAAAGGGTAAATACCCAGGCATAAAGTCAAGCAAGCCAATTGTTAAAGGATGTCATATGTTATAGCATCAAATCGGAAGAGGGTAGCCATGAAGATGCTCGCTTGCCAGTAAATTTGGACGTCGAAGTTTTGGTGACCTAGATCAATTGTATGTCAAAGATATTGAAATCCTTATGAAACAAAGTTGAGGATCAAATGCACAAAGTAATAGACTTACACTCACAAATATCGACCTCAAAACGAAGGTCGAGGGAAAGAAGGCTATCTCAAAGGGGCTTATGAAATCTGATTTCCTCTTTGAACAGAGAATCGGAATGCTAGTCGTGGACATGACACCAATATACTTTTTTCTAAAAATGAGGATATGAGATATTGATGATATGTTAATTAAAATTAAAATTTATTAATTTTTNTTAGTAATAAATATGTTATATTTCTTATCTGTTCATCAGAAAAAATCTAATATGAAAGTATACAAGTAAATTAATAGGAATGAGTTATGATGTGTATTATTACCGACGGATGGATGATCATCCCGACCCTTGCATATACAAACTTGCGATGAGAATAAATGGCATCTCCAAAGCCGTTCATACTATTTGCACATGACTTGATGAGCGGCCAAAGTGGGCTCTATCTTTTGCCTTCCAGATAGTAGCTTCCAAGTGGAGGAGGGGAAGGAAGTACCCGGCCAATAAGGGCTGATGGTCTGAAGACCTCGGAACTCAAACTGCCTCGAGCAATAATGTCCCGACGCACTTGGAGGATTGTCTGAGTTATAGGATCCAAGAGGATAGCCCCGAGAGGTAAAATCCTTGTTATTCCATGATGATAGAGAGCCCTCACACCAGGCAGGAGTCTTATACAGTGCGTGCGCTTCAAAAGTTGTGAGTCGTTAGGCCTCTCAGGCCTCACAAAATCCTCCAAAATTGAGAATCTTCCAAAATGAGAAGAGGATGACTGCTTTTCTTTAAATAGAGAAAAAAGTTAAAAAAATAAAGTTCCTAATCAGGTTTATGACCAATGTTAAAAAGACACCCAAGCTCACCGATGAAGTGAAGTTAAGTGCTTCATATCTAGCTCACATGGACCCACAAACTTTCAGAGAGGTTGAGGCCATTGTTTGAGTCTATATACGATTGAAGAGGTCAACAAAGTGAAACGGTGAGAACGATGAGACCAATTTTGTCAGAGGGTGGTGGAAGGAAAGAGGAAGAACGAGGACCACGTTGGTCCCCGAGGACCAAAGAAGCAGCAGAAGTTTGAGACGACGGAACAAAGGGAGTTCAGGCCTCTAGACTTGACTCCTTTAAACGACTCTCGTACAAATATCTTGATACAGATTCGAGATGAGAAATTTTTCAAATGGTTGAAGGCATTGAAGAACCTAGAGGGAGGTGACCAGTCAAAATATTGTCACTACCATCGGTGTTGGGGCTACAATATTGAAGATTGCCGAACATTACAAAAGAAAATTAAATAGTTGATCTGAAAAGGACACTTCATCGATTTTCTACAAAGACCTAGACAGAATTTTGGAGGAGTCGATGGAAATGAGGCCAAGCAGCCAAGGAACTGAGTGACAATTGGGGTCGTGAACATGATTACCACATGTCCAGCGTAGGATGATATCCTGGAGAGGTCAAGAATGGCCGCCAACTATAAGAAGTTAAGGGTAGGAGTTAGGGATGTTGTCATTAGTTTTAGTAATGAAAATATGACACTTATAACTTTCTTATATTTTGATCCTTTAGTTGTAACTGCACTTATCTCTGATGGTAGCGTGGACTATCAATTAAAATGAGTGTTTATTGATAATAAAAATTTAAAAAATTTGCTTTATCTCGTTGTGTACTTTAAATTGGGAGTAAAAATAAATCAATTGAAAATCGCTGAGAGACCCCTGTATGGACTGAACAACGAACCGATATCAGTTCAGGGGGTTATCTAGCTTGAAATTACGCTGAGTACTTATCCAAAAACGACAACCAAGATGCTGTCTTTCCTGGTAGTAGACCTCTCGATCTACAATGCTATCATTGGGCGTCCCTATTTAATAGATTTTAGGGTAGTTACATTAATCCCACATTTGAAGATAAAATTTTTGACCCCATTCGGTATAAGAGAAGTCCTTAGTGATTGATGATCGGACGGACATATTATTTGTCCCAGATCACTCAGACACCTCCCGATCAACTAATTGAGGACTTTAACTTCTGTGATGAAACTACATTATTGCAAGCTTAGTTTTGAGAGTCTACGGATTGAATCCCTTTGGACCCTAATAATATAGAAAAGTACACCCAGATAGGAAGTTCTCTAACAGAGCTCCTCTGAAGCAAACTAATCAGTTTTCTGCGACAGAATTTTGACATTTTTGCCTGGACACCTAGCGACATGTTAGGAATATTGACTGGAGTAATGGTCCATAAGTTGGGTTTAGATTTCGATCATAAACCTGTCTGATAGAAACGAATGAATTATTCCGTTGAAAAACTAATTGCCATTCGTGAGAAGGTGAAGAAATTCCTTGACACTGGATTTATAAGGAAAGTTCAATACCCAAATTGGTTTTCTAACGTGGTCATAGTTAAGAAGAGTAACGGGAAGTGGAGGACATGCGTTGATTTCATTGACGTTAACAAAGTATGTCTGAAGGATAGCTTTCTATTTCCGAGGATTATTCTGGTTGTAAACTCAACGTCCGGGTATGAGTTATAGAGTTTCATGGACGCATATTCAGGTTACAATCAGATTTGGATGAGCCCAGAGAACGAGGAGTACACGTCGTTCATAACTGACCAAAGGACATACTGTTATAAAGTTATACTCTTCGGTTTAAAGAATGCCAGAGCCACCTAATAGCAACTCGTCAACAAAATATTCATGGCCCAAATCAGACGAAATATGAAAGTGTATGTGAATGACAAACTCATCAAGAGTAAGGCGATCGACGACCATATTTGCAATCTAGACGAGGCATTTAATGTCCTTTGGGCACACAAGATGAAGGTCAATCCGACAAAATGTACGTTCGGGGTAACCTCGAAAATTTTTTTTCATTTCATTATTTCACACCGGGGAATTGAAGCAAACAATGAGAAGATCAAAGCAATTCTTAACATAAATTCGCGTCGGACTATGAAAGAAGTCTAGAAGCTAACCGGGAGGTTAGTAGCACTCTCCCACTTATTGGCTAAGTCGGTCGAGAAGTACTTACCTTTCTTCAAAACTTTGAGAGGAACAAACGTCGCCAGTTTCCAATGGACGATCAACTACGACGCGGTATTCCAAGAGTTTATGGAGTATCTCTCGAACCCACCACTTCTGATTTTACCTCTAGAAGGCGAGGAGTTGTATTTATATCTTGTTGTGTCCGCCACCGCACTGAGCTCTACCCTGATTCGACAATGGTCTGGTGGGCAGTGGCCAATCTATTATGTCAATAAGATTTTGACCAACCCAGAGACCCAGTATTCCATGCAAAAAGGATGGCTCTGGCGCTTGTGTATTCTCATTGAAAATTCTGACCGTATTTTCAAGCGTACAAAATTATTGTCCTGACAGACGAACCGTTAAAAGTAATATTGTAGAAGTCGGATATGTCAGGACGACTGGTCAAATGGGCCATTAAGTTCGGTAAGTTCGACATGGAATTTCAACCAAGGCCAACCTTAAAAAGGCCAAACCCTAATAGACTTCATTGTTGAAACCCCGACTCCAACTCTGAAAATTCTTGACTTTATTGAGGTCGACAGTCAGCAAAACACTCCAGCGTGGACTTCGCACATGGACGGTTCTTTGATGCAAGTAGGCTGTGGTGCCGATGTGATCCTAAGAACACCAGATGGGTTAGAAATAAAATATTCTATGACTCTCAGATTCCTAACAATCAATAATGTCGTAGAATATGATACACTACTTGCTGGACTTAGAATTGGCCAAAGAATGCTCGGCCAAAAACCTAACCGTCTACAGTGACTTGGAATTGTTGTTAATCAGGTCTGAAAAATCTTTGAGGCTTGCAACCAGCAGTTTTTCAAGTATCTCTCAAAAGTTTGAGGTCTAGCATTGGCAATTGATAATGTGGAGACTATCCACATTTCAAAAGAAGAGAACGGGAGAGCCGACCAATTAGTAAGAGCCACAGCGACCGGGGACCCTGAAGAATATGCACGAGAATTGCATGAAATCCTCGAAACTCTCAGTATAGACATGCCAAAGTTAGAAATAATGCAGAGATGATGCCGATAACTGGATGACTTCCTGCGTGAGATACTTGTCCGATGGCACTTTACCAGAGAATTCAGATGAGGCCAAGTATGTGAAAAGATAGCAACCTCGTACACCATTATAGACAACAAGTTATACCGACGCGGGTACTCCATCCCATACCTACGGTGTCTCATGCCAAAAGAGGCTGACTATGCACTCGGAAAAGTATACCTTGACATTTGCGGATCCCACATTAAGGGCATGAACCTTACTTTCAAACTCATGAGGTAAGGATAGTTATGACCCACCATGAAGTACGACACCATGAATTTTGTACGAAAATGTGAGAATTGCCAGGTGCATGGGAACCTTACCCATTAATCGCATATAGAGTTTTGAGCTCTGTAGTCGCCTTGTTTGTTCACACAGTGGGGTCTCGATATTCTCGGATTCCTTCCAGATGCCTCCGAGTAAAGGAAGTTCGTGATAATTCGGTGAGTAGAATTAGATCGCTGAGTAGAATATGATCGACTTTGTTCGACAGAGTATCATGTGTAGATATGGCATCCCAAAAATCATAATGACTGACAACGAGACCTAATTCACTAGTAAGCGTTTCACGAAATATTGTGCTAACTTGAGAATAATGTTGGTTCACACATCCGTTATCTATCCGCAAACTAATGGACAAGTGAAAGTTATCAATCGCATAATATTGTACGGTTTGAAGACAAAATTTGAAAGTATTGGGGGCTCGTGGGTGAACAAGCTGTTATATGTCATGGTCATATAGGACAACACCTAGAGAGCCGACTCAAGAGATACCCTTTAACCTATACTATGGGACCAAGGTCGTTGTATCAATAGAGGTCGGACTGCCCAATCTCTGCGTAGAATGTTTTGACTAGCACAACAACTCACAAGGGTTTTGGGAGAATTTTGATCTATTTATAGAAACCCAAAACATGGCACGATTGTAGACGACAGCTTATTAGCAAAGGATTATCAGATATTATAACAAGAAGGTGAGAGCACGCCGGTTTGAAGTAGGAGACTTAGTATTACTAAGCATTGAAGTTATTGGAAAGAATATCAACCGGAATAAGCTCTCACCTAACATGGAGAGGTTGTTCTTGGTCTCAACCATTCTTCGAAATGGGGCATACAAATTGTGCACCCCAAAATGACAAACTAGTCTCTCGAATTTGGAATGTCTCTCACCTTAAAAAATACTATCAATGAATGTACTTACGGCAAGGTAAGATTAGTTTACATCATGTGGAATACTTGTAAACTTTATGGCATTTTATTAATAAATTAATTAATTATTGTTTGCTCATGTGAATACTTGTTTGTTATTTCATGATATTGTATGACCCAAGCTGCTTTTAAGTCAGGTGAGATCAATTCACCTACCCCTCGAGCCATAGTTGGTGGTCAATAAAACTCAGTCATGTAATTGAGTGGCCCAAACAGTGTCGGATTGTTAAGACTTGGTCACGGAGCCAAGCGGTCCTAACGAAAACTATATATACAATTTGCTTAATTGAACATGTACAAGTATATAAATGTCTAGACTTTAAAATTCACTCCACAACACATACAGGACTAACAAATGTCATATCGTCCATAGCTACAATACGGTACTACTTTACTACTCTGCTGAATCTAAGTAGAGATACCATCTATATCTAAATAAATCTAAAATCAAAATGAATGCGGAAGCAGAACTAGATCCATAAATAACCTGTGGAAGTATAACAATAATCAATAATAATAAATATCATGCCACAATTAATACATAGTATTAATCTAACTTGACTATTTACAATCCGATACATTAAACATATGAAAAACTCTAAGCCTCAAAAGTCCAGCAATCTTCTCAAGTATTTCTCATTGCGTTAATTAATTGGGTATCAACTTGTAGCTCTCATCTGGAAGGAAAGAAGAAATAAGAGTGAGCTAACAATTTAGCAAGGCACATAAGAATATTGAGAAGCATGCAAACTCATATTCAAAACGTAATAATGTATATATAAAGGATAGAGATGCATATGTGACTATCGTGATTCAAAAGAGAAACTTCATGATTCGTTCCATATCCTTTAGTTCATTTATTGTCTTGCTTTAGTTATGAATTTATATTGAAAACTTATTTCGTTTGGGGGCCAAATTTAATAGGCCTCACTGACAAAGGAGTAATTGTTCATGACTCGGATTGTGTACACTTACACAATTAAAAGTCCAAACTCCTGTTATTTTAGACCCAGAGGCGGGCCATCTACATATAATACCTATAGATGGGGCCAAAAGCCAACCAACAATTCCAAAACAGACCACGATATTTATTATAACATACTAAGGCATGTCAAGAATACCATTAGCGATAAAAGAAGGCCAGAGTAATCCTTGAGTTTTCACTATAATATTTTAGCATGTCTAAGTTTGTTATCCATAACCTTTGGTCTGAATATTTGTTCATTAGGAAATTCTATTCTCAAGTACAAAATCCTTCGTTCCCACTCTATTGGAGAATGTTCCAAAAGTCAATTAGTCCATAGGTCTAAACTTTTGATTACAGAATTCCCTCCACCATCAAATTTTCTTTTTCCATAAATATATTTCGATACAAATTTTTGTAATTCCTCGTAAGCTTGGATCCTCACGCGATCATAATTCATACATAATTCTTCTTTGGAGCTTAACATTTCGATACAGATCTTCATATTTTTTTTGTGAGCTTAAATCCTTACGTGTTTTTGATTCTATGTATAATTTTTCTTTGGAGCTTAGAAAATTTAGGATTTCCTTTTAATATTATGTCATATAGAATTCTTAAAATTTCTGATCGATAATTCATGACAAATGGTTCATGATATGGTTTTCGGAACATATTTAATTAACATTTTTGTTATATATGCATAAATGATTGTAAAGCTTGGAATAAGGAGCTCTTACCACCGTAAGCCACCGAACGTAACTTTAGAGCGTCTGGGTATCAAATACCTTCTCAAAAGCACGCTACATAATTTTTGAAACTAAGATTATGCATAAATTATGGTTAATTTGGACATGGCCCAAAGGGGACATGAGTTAGGGTTCTGGTGAGTATAAAATTCTACGAAACTACTAATTCGGACACTCAATTGATACATTAACATATTCATGGTGCGGGTAATGGTATCCTAAAGTCAATTTATACATAAATTCCAATTTAATTGGTGTAAACGTTCGGGGCGCGGGTTTAGGATTTCATGTCCGCAAATCGGTCGAAACCATGAAATCGGGCATGAAATTCATATATTTGCATATTCAAGTCATGGGTAATAATTATCTAAAGCCAAATTATGCATAAAATCGAAAATAAATGGTAAAACGGGTCTGGGTGCGAGTTAGGGTTGTGAAAAACCACTCAAATCTCGATATTCAGACATAAAATCGATATATTTTCATCCTTAGGTTATGGGCCTTATAATATATACACTTATTCAGGTATCAAAACAATGATACCCGAAGAAAACAAAATAAAAATGAGGAAAAACGAAAGAGAAGAGTATGAGTGTACTTACCTCGACTCGATCTATCACTTTTTTAACTGGTTCTAGCTCGGAATCAGGCCTCGCAACCTTGGATTCTCCCTTCTTTCTCTTCTCCCTCCCTCTCTTTCTCTCTTCCCGCGTGTGGTGGCTGAAATCTGGCTGAAAACGAAACCCTCGTGGTTTAAATATCTCGGACTAGCGCCGTCCCTTGGAATCGGCGCCTGCCGCGGTGCTGGATCACCCGACAGGTGGCTGCATGGTTTCGCCTCCGAAACCTATTTTTCCACGTGCCAAAAGCTTAACTTTGATTATATTAATTTAATACATCACGGTTATCATAAATTAGAACCCAAATTCTATTTACGAATTAATACTTCGAGATTATAATGCCGGTTCTCAAATCCACCAATTCTGGGTCTTCCGACCTTTCGATCTAATTTCTCCCACGTCCTTAGACCTCGATTAACTTATATGACTTTAATTACTCCTAATTATCGTAACGTGGAAACCGATATCTTACACCTTTAAAGTAGCATCATCAGCCGATCAATGTTCAAAAAGCTTAAGTTAGATATACAAGAGCTTTGATACCCTCTGACTTATCCAAGGGACAAAGGTCATATGTGGGTGACGACTTAAGTAATTTTAAGAGCCTGATACTTAAATATATAATGTCCAGCCAACTTATATGTATATACTTA
>JAODPA010017389.1:0-13179 GCA_025585075.1 Nepenthes mirabilis
TGATGGGTCCAATAATAATGGGCCTAAGGGGTGCAGTCTACAACAGGCCCACACCTCGATTTCAGCCCATCAAAATTTTTTCAAAGTGATGAGTCCTACATTATCCAAGCAAGAGGAGCGCGCCGGCGGATCACGTTATTAAAGTCAAGGACCTTCAAACTTGAAAGGACAAACTCCGAAAAAGCTCCACAACCTCCAAATGGCTTGGCATTTACAGTCAGGAGCCATCCCTCTGTCCCAGAGTCAGGAGTTTTTTGTCTCGGAGTCAGGAGCACTCCGTCCCGGAGCCATCCCTATGTCCAAGAGCCAGAAGCCCATCATCCCAGAGTTAGGAGCCCTCTTTCCAGGAGTTAGCACTCCTTCCAAGAGCTACTCCTGTGTCTTAGAGCAAGGAGTTCCCCGCCCAGAAGGTTAACCCTCCACCTACTGAGCCTCCCCTCAATTGGGCTCACCCAGGAGGCAGCCCTCCACTTAGTGAGCCACCTCTCAGTTGAGCGCACCCAAGAGGCCGGTCTTCCGCCTAATGAGTAGGTTCTTAGCCGGGTGCACCTGGGAGCTCAGTCCTTCTCTCACCTCCCCCATTCACGCATGCAACTCCACACCATCTAGCATCCTTCCTGTATCTTTCTATTTTTTTGAAAAAATTTCTAATTTAAACAACAGAGGATTTACAGTGGGAACATTTTCTGTCATCTTCTAATCTCCTATTTATAGTTTGTGGTGTGTATATTTCAGGTTAATAGCGACGAAAATAGAACCTACTCAAATTCGACCCGTAGCAGAACATTGAAAGACTCCCTAATCCGTATCATAGCTCGAGGATTTGGAACGCATCATAATTGAATATAATATTGGTAAATATTATATTTTAAATACTTATTGTTGCGTCCCAGGCCCTCGATTGTTGTATGGATTATGGAGCTTTCGGATTCCTCGTCGTCTGGAGATTGTTGTGAGTGGGTTCGGTCTTCGTCACCGTTAATCCGAGACCTACACAACACAACTAACAAATAGGAGGTCAGAGGCCCGGCAGGATTTCTCACACTAAAAATACTTTGACGCTCAAATCAGTAACCTCCCGCAATGAACGGAAATGGGTGCACGCTTAGAGGTGCGCGGAAACATGCTGTGAATGTATAGGGAGTGCGTGAATACATGAATGGGAGATTAGTGAGCGGGTAACGGGAGGCCTAGTGCCTAAAATGTACCACAACAGGTGGCTGATTGAAATCGCCAATAGTAGGTCGGAGAAAAGCAAGAGCTGCTGTGTTTCTAAGAGCTGGTGCTTGCAAGAGCCTCTGTCTCAAATGTTAGGCTCTATTTTTCTTTTAGGTGGATTGATCGATTCCTCCCCCTTTCTATGAGTGAAGAGGGAATTTATGAATCTTTCGCCTGAAGTTCTTGGTGTGAGAATCCCTCTTGTAGGGATTTGTTGGCCGTTGATTGTTGTCAGCGATCGCCGGTATGTCAGTTGTCATCTTGAGGTGGCAGGTAGACCGCCAGGCATCACAAGTCATGCTTGGTCTACCTTTCGCATTGGGATTGGCAGGAGAATTGTGGGTAGTGGCATGAGTTACGGATGGTAGCGCTGACCCTCTCTCCATCGGCTCATTTCCTCTGCGCCACCACTGTTGCTCGACGGCTGCATTAATGGGTTACAAGCGACGCCCATTGGCTGCAAGTATGGGCCACCACGTAGGCTGCTCTGGACGCTGGGTTGGATCCGCCGTTTCGGCCATTGCTCTGATGGTTGGGCTTGGAATTTCCTTGGGCCTTCGCACTGGACCCAACATTAGCCCCCCATGCCTGGGCCGACCTGTGGTCGCAGCCTGGCATGTCCTTCCGGGTTTAGTTTTCGGTCGCTCGGCTTCCCTCGAGATGTGCCAATGTTTGTCGTCTTTCAGCTTCGTGCCTTCCCTAGACGGTTGTACAGGCTTTTCTGGTGCTGCGGTAATTCGGTGCCTGGGATGGAAGGATTTGTACGTTTGAGGTTGCCCTGTGCTAGACTCTTTTCCTTCTTTGTGAAAGAGTCATTGAGGCACGCGCCAAAGTAACTAACGGTAGGGTGCCAACTTGCCTATAAATAGGAAGTAACTTCAACTAGCGTGGCTCATCCCTTGGCTGATTTTTGTAGGAGCAATGCGAGGACCTTGGTTCGTCCCGCCTCTGGTGGGAGTCCGAGAAGGAATCAGATAAACTAGTTGGAGATCTGGAGTTTCTCCCAAAAATTGTCCTCATGCCCATGCCGTGGGCGGTTCCTCATGCTAATGAGGGTGGTTCAGCCACTCTGCTGTTGTTGCGTGCCTCCCGCAAGGTTGCGGTGGTCTGTGGTGTGTAGGAGGGTCATTGCGAAACTATCATAGGGCGTTTTGCCTCCCGTGTAGTGCGACGCTTTTGGCCTCCACTTCACTTGGACCACGCGCCGGCTGGGGGGAGGTAGAAAGTCGAGTTTCGGCAGAGGAAGAGCAGGTTCTTTTTCTGCATCTCCGCCGGAGGCTCCCGAGCCGGGTGTTGATTTTGCCTCTACGGTTAGTATTGGGCTCTTCTGCTGCGGTTGACCAACATTGGGCTACTCCGGTGCTTAAGCTTGCTGGGTCACCAATGGTGGGGCCGTGGTGATTCTATGTAGGTCACGTTCGCCAAGCATCCGAGGTCATCGTGCGAGGCTTATGTCCCGTGCCGCATCTTCTTCTCCTTTATTGTACCTTTACTGTCGCAAATTTTATGTTTTGTAAAAAAAGCCTTGATTAATAAAAGAAGTAACCATTCGTCGTTATTCTTCTATCTTGTAGCACACATCTTCTCTTATTGACTACTTTTTTGGATCACACTTCATGGGTAATTTGCTCCTTCAGTTGTGTCACCCCCCGTTTCGCACGCTTGAGCATCTTCAGATGCTTGCGTCCAATTCCGCTAGCCTCGTCCCTCGAATCTTAATATAGACCGTCGTTGGGGGGACGCGGCAAGAGGAGACTTCTGGCGGCTGATGCCTTGGAAGTTCAAACGCTGCAGGTGGATGTCACATCTGCTAGGCCGCCCGGCACATTAACTGCGCTAGAGATCGTGGGTCGTTACACCATAATGATTCATCTTGGAAAGGTGCGAGGCTTCAGGGACACGCCACGTGGAAAGAGCTGATTGGTTCTTTTTTGAAGCGTTTCCTTGAAGGTTTTCTGGCTATTTAAACTCCACAATCCCCCCCAAGAGTTTCTCTTCCTTTAGCAGCTTCGAGGGTGTAAGGCAAGCGCTATCCTCATTTCCCTTTCCCCTTTCTTCTTTATGGAGAGACTGTCATCCTCGTCAGAGTCCAAGTCATCTTTCGGAGAGTCTGTAAGGAACACACATGCTTTGCGGATTCGTGATGACATCGCGCCTATTGTTATTGTCACAGGAGATTGTGGCTCAAAGGCTACTGTTGTCAGACCGATGAGATTTTTGCAGATCCCACTAGGCTTTGAGAGGGAGGGCACGTCCACTTCCCCACGGGGCCAAGGCCCAGGAGGGTGGATCCTGCGTTCCAGCAGGTAGCCCGGGCCATTGTGGATTGCAAGACCAGGGTGCAAGCCCTGGTCAGGGAGATCAAACAGATGATGGCTCAAGGCGCTTACTTTGAGAGAGTGTGGTTTGAGTCGGAGGCAAGGGAATCCAAGCTTACTAACGCTAACATGCAGGTTTGAGACCGCATCTTGGCTATTTAGGAGGAGTTCAAGCGGTTCCAGGCGCACTATGGACTAGATCACGCGCGGTTAGAGGTTGAGTTGAGGTCGAGGTTTAGGCTGGAGGAAGTAGATCTTGCGCTGGAAGGAAGGTTCCAGGACAGTATCCGTCTCAGTTGGAAGCTAGCCAGGCTAGAGGAACCAGACTTTTGCATCGGCGTTCTAGACTTTTGAAACTCAAGCGTCCGGACTCGTGTTCACCTGAGAGAATTCACTACTTCGGACTCTTCAGGGCCCAGTGAGGGCGACCAGTTGTAATTTGTGGCCGTCAACCACCTTCAGCTGTAAAAGAGTCTATTAGCGAAATGCATAATAAAACTTCTTAGTAGCGGTGCCGTTTGCTCGCACTTGAATGTTCTTCTTTTTTGTTGTTGTTGGTTTCACTCTCCTATCGCTGCTCCAGACAACCAGTATCCTTATATTAAATGCGGCTATGATGACCGAGATCATGTTAGGCGGGTGAGGAGATTCCAATTGTCAGTTTGACGAGGGCCCATGATTGCCCGCCGCTTGGGGAATCTTGGCGTTCCTACCGAACGGGCACGTGGCTAGGGTTTTGGGTAAGGATGTCGTGTGATTTTTCTAGTGCGTTGGCGCCTTGCTGTTTATTTAAACAACGTCTGGTTGAAATCCTTCCCCTCTATGCCTTTTTATACTTGAGGCTGTAACTTGTTCTAGTGTGAACGAGATGCCAAGAAGAAAGAATCTCCTTCCCCTTCGCGAGTTTCCAGGTTGAGTCACCATAGGGTAGATAATTCGGGTTCCGTTCTAACCACAAGTACAATTGCTGCCCTAATGGTCAATTATGGTATTTCTTCGATCATGTCATACCGCACTCGTGGCCTGGGCTGTAGGGCCCACACCCATCCAGGAGGCTTCATTACCGTTTACGAGTATCATCTGAAAGGGGGGCTCTGCTACCCCATGTCGTGTGAGATGACTGCCCTCATCGAAGCTTTGGCAGTTTCGGTGGCGAGACTTCACCCAAACGCTCTGTTACCTGGTTTCATTGTGCATCTTTGCTAGCCTACATTCTGGGTCTTTTAATGCGATTTTAGCGAATGTAATCTTTCATTTCTCGGAGGCAGATAGCTGGATCTCAATGTCTCCAAGAATCGATTTTCAGTTCCAAGGGACCAATCCCGACTCTATGAATAACTGGAAGAGCTGCTTCTTCTTCCTGCAGGAGCCGTCCGACTCTGAACTTTCTTGAGAGTGGGGCTCGATCTCACCATTCTTTCACGAGGAGGTGTCTGATGACGAGGTCAAGGAAATGGTGGAATTGGTTGCTGCCTTCGATTCCCAGATGAAGACGTTCTCCATTTAGGGCTACTATCTGACATCTGTCGCCCTTACTACCGCCAAGTGGGGTCCCACATCTAGTTGGGCCGTGGCTGGCTCCTTGAAGAAGAAGCATGGGGATGTCGTGATCCATGAGCCGCTAGGAGAATACACTGAGTGGAGTTGCTCTCTGATGGAGTTGTCCTCGGATGAGGAGGAAATCGAGGCCCTATTGAAGAAGTTGAGGGAGGCCAGAGGTACCTCCACCCAGAGATCATAGCGGTTGGCTATAGGGTCTACCATTTGAGCTCAGAGCCCGGTCCCGGAGGCGACATCAATCGTCAAACCACGGGAGGGAGCCCCCAAACCCGTATTGATTTTTACCGTGGCGTTGGCTAAGTATGGCCTTTTTGCGGTAGAGCTTCGTTCTGATGAGGAGTCTCCCGCAGTTCCTTTCGTCGATCTGGAGCCATTGAAGATGATCACTGAGGGTTTGCCGACTACGGAGGGTGGTGCGTCAGCTTCTGAGGAGTCGGAGGGGGCGTGCGCGCCGAGGCAGTACCAACTCTGGTGGGATCTTCAGAGCTTGCTGGATCTTTTGCCGAGCCATTTTTGGAGGTTGGCATCCAGGAGGATGCTCCCATTGGGTCGGAGGTCGAAGCTGACCAAGAGGCCAGTCCACCAAACATTGATGGGACTTCGGAGACTGTCGCTGTTGGGACGGCTCAGGAGTCGGAGCCTCCAAGCTTGCCCACGTCACCCGATGCTCCAGGCCACCCCAGCATCGAGGAGGCAGTGGTAGGATGCGCGGATCCCCCACACTCGTCTGCGCAGGAGAGGGAGCCGATCTTCTGGACGCATCTTTTGCTCAGGATGATCGTCCTAAGCTAAGTACTCATCTGCGGTTTGAAGTTCTGACCTTCTCTTCTCCCTCGCGGGTTCCTAGGGAGATTAATTCATTCGACGAGCCAATTGCTCAACTGCACAAGAATTTTCACCGCGGGCAGGAGATTGCTCAGCACCTGAGAATCAAGATCGCTTCCTTCCAGGGGGAGAGTGAATGATTGTAGGGAGAGAACGGGCAGATGCAGGAGGAAATCAGGCCCTTGAAGGTGGACAGTGGTCAGCAGATGCGGGAGGTTGCGCTCCTAAGGCAAGAGGTTGAGCAGCTAAAGAAGATGGTCACTACTCTTGTTGACGAAAACTCCCGCTTGTCCAGAGACCTGAGGGCACGGCTGTCTCTGTCGGAGGTGAACCTTGTCCTGGAAACTAGATTCTGGGACGATATTTGCCTGTGCTGTAAGATTGCCTCGCTCGTGCATCCTGACATTTCGGAAGGCGTCTTTCACCCTGGCAACTCTAGTGTCTATGATAGGTTCCGCCTAAGGAACTTTCTTGAGGAGGCAGGTCCATCAGACTCTTGGGAGTAGCTCTACTTGTTCATATCGTTTTTATTTCCCCCTTTTTGCACACGGTACCTGTATTAGGTGCTCGACCCCCGTTCAAGGTGTCGTTGCTATCATGTGCATTGTCCTAGCCCACGACCATTGTAGATAGAGAGTGTTCTCTTCTTCGAGAGAAGGTCACTGCATGCCTATAATTCTTGCCCCTAAGATTTTGGTGGCCGTAAGTTGGGGACTTCAAAATCCCCCAAGCTTAACATTTTGACCGCCTGGGTCATTTGGTTTAGGACCACGGTCCTCTAGGCCACATGGGCCCTAGGTGTGGAGCTGTGATTTGGTCATAACCGCTTCTGGGTCGTTGTCGTGAGGCCAGGTTGGCGGTCTACTTGGGGTCCTTTTGATACGGAGTCAAAGTCAGCGAATGGCTACTTCGGGGCCGCTTGGCGTGGAGCCAAGGAGTAAGGGGCTGCTTAGGGCCATTCGACGCAGAGTCGAGATTCTGAGACGACCTCTTTAGGACTATTTGGTGCGAAACCAAGGATTCATTTTATGGACGGACGATAGTCCTCCTAACTTAGGGGTAGTCTAGGTTGTTTTATTTTTTGGAATGTCATGCATGCAAACACTCACATAAAAATATAAGCTATTAGGAACGACCAATTTTATTAAATAAAAGCACAATGCATATACAGGCATTCCTCATGGTGTGCATGTATACATTCTCTGGGCCAATGTTGTTCTACCGATAATATTTTCTTTGGTTAGCGGCGTTTCCGGTTCGTGGGACTAGTTTGCCATTCTGGGTGCGTAGCTTATACGCTTAGCTTCGGAGGATTGCGGAGACGAGGAATGGGCCTTCCCAGTCAGGGAAAAGTTTATTCCTTCTTGCGGTTTTTTCCGTGGCCTTTACACTCGAGAGGATCAAGTCTCCAATCTCAAGCGGGCGTGCCATCACCCGCTTGTTGTAATATCATGTGATATGCTGCTGGTAGGCTATGGTCCTTAAGCAGGCAACGTCTTGAATTTCTGGGAGCAAGTCGAGGCATTCTCTAAGTCCCTGGGAGTTCGTGGTCGGATTGAAACATTCGACCCGCAAGTAGGGTAGTCCTACTTCAACGGGGACCACGGCTTCAGCCTTGTAATAGAGATTGAAAGGTGTCTCTCACGTTAGTTCATGCGGGATTGTTCTATACGACCAGAGTATGGAGAAGGTAACTCATTGACCCTCGAGCTCCCTGTGTCTTCCAGCTTGCTCTTCAATCCGTGTAGTAGCGTGCGGTTGGTGACTTTGACCTACCCGTTTGCTTGGAGATATGCCACGGATATATGTATCAGCCTGATGTGCAGACATGCGCAATATCTGGCAAACTGTTTGCTAGTGAATTGCGTTCCGTTGTCGGTTATTATAATCTCAAAAATCTCAAATCGGAAGATGATATTTTGACGGAGGAACTCTGTCGCGTTCTGTTTTGTGATTCAAGCCAAAGGGACTACTTTTACCCATTTGGTGAAGTAGTCGATATCAACGATGAGAAATTTCCTTTGTTCGAAAGCAAGAGGTAGTGGTCAGAGGATGTTGAGTCCCCACTGTGCAAACAGCCGTGGGGACTGAAGGTTGTGCAGCTCTGTATGAAGAAGGCGGGTCATGGATCCGTGGACCTGACAGCTTTCATGTTTCTTCATGAATTTCAGGGTGTCTCGCTTTATCTTGGGTCAGAAAAGACCCTACCACATGATCTTGAATGCGAGATTTTCTCCTCCGACGTACGAGCCGCATATGTTGAGGTGGACTTTGCTTAGGGCGTACTCAGCCTTCTCAAGGGTCAGGTATTTTAGGTAAGGAGTAGAATATCCTCGGTTGTATAGCCTCCCATTGAGGATCGTGTATCAGCCTGCCGTCTTTTTGATCCGTTTGGCCTCATCGGCATTTTCAAGCAACATTCTGTCCGTCAGATACTTTTGGTATGGGGTCATCTAGTTTTCGCCCTCGTCAATTTGCAACACTTCCTGGTTTGAGATGTCAACACTAGGTACGGCTAGGGTTTCTTGCAGGTCCCTAGCATACTGCTCCAGAGAGCCTGCTACTGCATCCCTAGCCAACCGGTCAGCTTTCTAATTTTTGGCTCTAGGCACGTGTTCGATCTTGAAGCACTCGAAGGCTTGGATCTGGGCCTTTTCTCTTGCTAGGTACTTTACAAGCTGCGGGTTTGATGTCTCGAAGGTCCTTAAATTTGATTGACCACGAGCTCCGAGTCGCTGCGCATGACCAGTGACTTGGCAGAGCATTCATTTACTAGACGAAGTTCTGCCAGAAGGGCTTCGTATTCGACCACATTATTAGTAGCGGGGAAGATTAGCACGATGAAGTACTTAATCTTCACGTCGTCTAGAGTCCAGAGCACGACTTCGGCCCCGCTGCATGTTTGGGTGGATGAGCCGTCCACATTCAGGATCTGTGTTGGAATGTCAGGAGCGTCCACACTCCCTCGACTGCGAGGGTTGTCAAGAGTCGGGGTCGTCGTATCGACGATGAAGTCCGCTAGGGCCTGACCCCTGAGGGTCAGTCACGGTAGGAACCTCACATCAAACTCTCTCAACTCTATAGCCCATTTGATTAGCAGCCCGGAGGTCTCCGGCTCCTGTAGGATCAACTTAAGAGATTGATCTATTAGAACGACGATCTGGTGAGCTTTGAAGTAGGGCCATGGCTTCTATGCCAAATAGATGAGTGTCAACGCGATCCTTTCCATGAGCAGGTAGTGGGTTTCCATGTCCATTAGTACCCTACTTACGTAGTATATCGGCTGCTACACTCCCTCATGCTCTCTGGCAAGCAAGGAGCTGAGCACCGTGTCTGATTTAGCTAAGTAGAGATATAGGTCCTTGCCTGCGCATGGTGAACTCAGGAGAGGTGGGCTGACGAGGCACGCCTTTAGCTATTTGAAAGCTTCCTCACATTCCCCGGTTCACTGGAATCTAGATGATTTCGTCCTTTTAAGCGCCTTGAAGAAGGACAAGAATTTCTCTGCGGACTTGGCTAGGAACCGCAAGAGAGCTGCCAGTCGTCCTGAGAGCTTATATACTTCCTTTACTGTTTGCGAGGTTCATGTTGAGGATGGTCCTAATCTCTTTTGGGTTTATTTCTATGCCACGTTGTGACACGATGAAACTTAAGAACTTCCCGAAAGTCACCTCAAATGCACATTTGGTTGGGTTGAGCTTCATTCTGTGTGCCCGAAGGACCTGGAATGTCTCCTCTAGGTCACGAATGTGGTTGCCAGCTATCTTGCTCTTTACAAGTATGTCGTCGATGTATATTTTTACATTCTTCCCAATCTAAAGTTCGAATATCTTATTCACGAGGCGCTGATAAGTTGCCCCAATGTTCTTGAGGCCGAAGGGTCTCACCTTATAACAGTGCATCTCCTGGTCGGTCATGAAGGAGGTGTGCTCTTCATCGTTTGGGTGCATCCTAATCTGGTTGTAACCTGAGTAAGTATTAATGAACCTCAGGAGCTTGTGCCCGGACGTGGAGCTACCAATTGATCGATCCTAGGGAGAGAGAAGTTGTCTTTTGGGCAGGCCTTATTCATGTCAGTGAACTTCACGTACATCTGCCACTTGCCATTGCTCTTTTTCACGAGAACGGCATTGGATAGCTAGTTTGGATATTACACTACTCTAATGAACCCAGCATTCAGCAGTCTCTTCACTTTCTCCCTTACAGTTATTAGTTTCTCGACGAAATGGTTTACGCACTTCTACCGCACGGGCTTTTGGTCGGGATAGAGGCCCAACTTATGGACCATTACTACGATCGGTATCCCAGGTATGCCGACAGGTATCCATGCGAATACGTTAGAGTTCTTCCGTAGGAAGTTGATTAGTCGATCATGGTCGGCCCGGGAGAGGAAGCTAACCACATGTACGCACTTCTCTAGCTTGGTCAGATCCAACGGAATTACTTCGATTACTTCTCCCGACTGAGCTTGCTATAGAGTGGTCTCATCGCAGAGGTCCGAATCCCCATCCAGGTGGTCTGGTGCCGCTGGCGCGACTTGGGACAAATAGTATGTCTGTCCCATCGCATGGTCTCCGAGCACCACTTCTACGCTGTATGGGGTCGAGAACTTCATCTTTAGGCGAGAAATCGAGGTAATAGCTCTGATGGCCATGAGGAATGGTCTCTCCAGGATGGCGTTATAAACGGACGGTAGATCGACGATGAGGAACATTAGCTCTCACGTTGCGATGCACGGGTAAGTTCTCATCGTGACCTCCAACTGGACTATTCCCTGCACGGGTATAGATTTGTTGTCTAGATCGTATAGAGGGCTATCGGCTGCTTTTATTTTGCTTCGCCTCAATCCAGGCTTTAAAAAGGCAATAAAATACAGCAAATTCTGAGAGCTCTCATCATCAACGAAGACCAGTTTCAATTAGTAGTCAATCGTACCATCTGAAATAAGGGCGGATACAATAAGGGGATCAGAATGGGGGAATATTATATGAGTCATATCGTCACTATTAAAGCTAATGACATCACTCCTATCCCCTATATTCACTCTCTTGCTATTAGAAGTTTGCTTTGGTTGTGTCTGCCTGCTACTATTAGCCAGGGCGGTTAAGATCATACTGACCATGCCGACAGCTGTACGGTTCCTGGGGGCTCGCTTGCCTCACCTTTTGAGGCTACGGGGGCCTGCCCTGAGCGCTTCACGAATGGCTTGAGGTGTCCGCGACGGATCAGATCTTCTATTTTCTACTGCAGGGTTTGGCAGTTCTCTGTGGAATGTCCAAGGCAACGGTGGTACTAGCAGTACTTGATCAAGTCATTGCTGCTCGGGCCCTTCAACGTTTTCGGCCACTTAAAGAAATTTTCATCCTGGATCTGTATTAGGATGTTTGCGCAAGTATTGTTTAGAGGAGTCAGGGACGTTGGCTCGTGCTTCTTCCTCGATCCCGGCGAAGGACGTGGCTACTTGCAGTGCTCTTGGAATCTGCTACTGTTGCCATTCTTCTTCTTGCCGGTGGTAGTTCTGGGAACCTCCGAACGGTGGTCCACACGCTTTGTCTCGTTGGCTTTCTCCGCTGAGATGTAGGCTCAGGTAATAGCTTCTACTTTTCGGAAGGATTGAGGGCACTGATACAACAGGTACTTGAAAAAGTCTCCTACTGCTAACGCAACAACGAATGTGTTGAGCTTCAACTCGTCAGAGAGTTGGGGGATCCTGCATGCCTCGGTGATAAAGCGGTTGAGGAATCACTTCAGGCTTTCATCCGTCCTTTGGCGGAGGCGGACCAGGTGCCACGGCTGCTTCTCCTCTCTCCGACTAGAGGTAAATTAGGTCAAGAAGCTGTCTACAAGCTCGTTGAAGGAACGAATGGAGTTTTGCGAGAGGCCATGGAACCAAAGTAGTGCGTCACCCCTGAGGGTGACAGGAAATCACTAGTACATCATGGCCTTGCTTGCTCCCTGAAGGGACAAGTGAGTATGAAAGCAGTTGAGGTGATCCAACGGGTCCTTACTCCTATCGTACCCTTCCAGTACGGGCATCTTGAAGTTGCGAGGGAGCGGTTAGGTCCGGAGATTCATTGTGAACGGTGACCTTCGCAGGTCTTCGGAAGACTGTGTGGGTCTCTCCTTGTACAGGAGATCCCAGAATACCTTCACCTTTTGCTCCATCAGCGGGGCTGACTCACTCCTCCGTGCATTGATGATGTCGTGGAACTCCATCAGCGGGGCTGACTCACACCTCCTGCTGGTGTTGCCGAGCTTATCGGTTATGGTGACTTTCTGTGCGGGGCTGTCGCGCATTGTTGGAGTCTGTAGCTGTCGTCGTCCTTTCGTCGGGAGAGTTACAAGGGTTACGCCGCTCTAGGCACTCCTCCCGCTCGTCCCGATTCGGGTGGCTTCCAGCCACAAATTAGGCCATGCTGTCAGAGGCTGCCTGGGCCCTAACATTGTCAAGCTGATCTGATCTTCTCTTGGGGGCTCCTGTGTGACACCTTCCCCACATGGGGGATGACGCCTGGGGTGCTGGAGGAGCAGCTCGCATCCATGGTGTGCTAGTTCGGTTGTAGAGGGCTTGGATCATCAACCTCATGTCACCCATGTCCGCTGGTAGGTAGTGGAGGTCAGGCTCTGGACGGATGTCTGTGCGGCTACCCACTGAGGGGTTGTCGCCGCGGGCAACTGCATCTCTTGCTGCGGCACTTGTTTGTGCCCTTGTGTTAGCCATTTTGCTGTGAAGGATCGAGTGTGAGAAGGAGACACTAAGCTTTTTGTCTCGTTCCCACAGAAGGCGCCAATGTTACTTCTCTAGTCCTTGGTTGTCGTACAGATTAGAGAGCCTTTGAATTCCTCATCATTCAGAGGTGATCGCGTGCGGGTTCGATCTCCATCACTGTTTACCTGGGACCTGCACAACACAACTAACAATAGGAGGTCAGAGGCCCAACGGGATTTCTTATACTGAAAACACTCCGACGCTCAAGTCAGCCACTCCCCGCAATGAACGGAAAGGGGCGCAAGTTTAGAGGTGTGCGGGAATATGTTGTGAATGCATAGGGAGTGCGTGAATGTAGGAATGAGAGATTGGTAAGCGGGTAACGGAAGGCTTGGCTCCCGGAACGCACCGCTACAAGTGGCTGATTGTAATTGTAACATCCCGAAATCCTGAAATATTATTATCGGACTAAATTGGAATTATTTATTATTTTTGATAATTTTGGATAATTCAGGTATGTGAAAAATTAATTTAATATTATGAAATTTT
>JAODPA010017400.1:0-13178 GCA_025585075.1 Nepenthes mirabilis
ATTAAAATATAAAAAAAATCAGCCTCCCTCCTAATATGAACCCAAATCCAGTTGAGAGCAAGCCGCGTTAGAGAGTGACATAGTGTCGAAAGGGAAAGGAGGTCGGCGAGTTGAAAGAGTGTCGTTGACGAGCCCGACCCAGATCAGAATTTCAAACATCTGAACAATATCTTATTAAATAATTTCCCAACTAGCAGTTCCTAAACCGGAAAACGATCTGACCATGAACTAACCGTCCTTCCCTCTCCTCTGCTCCACCCCCCCTCCTCCTTGTTTGTCAACAAGAGAAACTGAGACGAAGTTACTTGATAGAGCGAAGCAGAGGGAAATGGGGTGTTGAGATTGATTGTGAATGTGCATGTGTGAAGGAGAGAGAAAGGGAAGAAACAAGTATGATTTCACAACCAGAAGAAGGAAGTGGAGATGAATCTTGTGATTGAGGTAAGAGCTTCTGCAATTCTTTAGTAGATAGAGAGATGAAAAAACGAAAAATCTCGAAAAACACGATTGTGCAGTGTTGTTTTTGAAGAACCCCTTGATTTTATGTGCGGTTTGAAGCGTTGCGTAGACGAATGAAGTCAAAAACCACCCTGTATAGATCCGTAGACTGGCATTCGTAGCTATAAATGGATCGATGTAAGCCCACAGCAGTAGCTGCTTTACTGTTTGTGTTGGCGTTACTGTTTGAGCAGAGTTTTCAACAACAAGGCGCACTGCCACTGACTTCACGCGCAGAGCGACTCGCTCTCATTAGAATCAGATCGTCGTTGGGGTTACGAGCCAAGGAGTGGCCGATAAAATCCGACCCTTGCTTAAGCTGGCGAGGCATTGGCTGCCGAAACGGCACCGTTATTCAGATTAACATCTCAGGGTTTAAGAGGACTAGAATTGGTAGTCATAAGCCTCAATTTGCTGTCCATGCTCTTGCTAATCTAACTCATTTAGAGAGCTTTAATGCCTCTTTCTTTGCCCTTCCAGGGCAAATTCCTGATTGGTTCGGGCAAAAATTGGGCAGTCTACAAGTGCTTGATCTTCGTTCTTGTTCTGTTGTTGGGGCTATTCCATGGAATTTGGGGAATTTGAGTAGTCTAAATACTTTGATTCTGTCTCGAAATAATCTCATTGGGACTATTCCATCTAGCCTCAGTTACTTGCTGAAGCTCTCAATCCTTGATCTATCGCAAAATTCACTAACCGGATCAATTCCTCCATCATTTGCCTCCTTCCATGACTTGTCGATTATGGACATTTCTTCAAATTACTTATCTGGATCAATTCCCCTGGGCATTGGGAACTTATCCAATCTTCAGCAGATGAATTTTTCTAGAAATAAGTTGACTTCTTCTATTCCTGCCCAAATTGGTAACCTTACTAGTTTGGTTGACCTTGATCTCAGCTCCAATCATTTGAGGAGCTCATTGCCCCTGGGATTGCGAGGGATGAGAAGTCTGCAGAAAATGGTGCTGGCAAGCAATGTGCTTGTTGGTGTATTGCCGGAAGATCTCTTTCTGGCATTTACCAGGTTGGAGTTTGTGGATTTGAGTCAGAATGGCCTTGTGGGATCCATTCCAAATGCATTGTGGTCAATTTCCTCCTTGCGTTTTGTTGATGTTTCTGGCAATAAGTTTACAGGTACTCTCCCCAACAATTCATTGAGTGCCAATGCCACTGTTGCGGAGCTCAATCTGTCAAATAACATGTATTACGGGGGCCTCACACCTATACTCGGGAGATTCCGTTCTGTTGATCTATCCAACAATTATTTTGAGGGCAAGGTTCCTGATTATACAGAAAGTAACATATCTCTTAGTACAAATTGCATCCAGAATGTGACAAAGCAGAGGACATTGGCGGAATGCACATTGTTTTATTCTTCAAAAGGGTTGACTTTTGATAATTTTGGTATTCCAAGTGAAGCTCCATCGAGAAAGAGTCACAAGCGAACGATCATACTTGCAGCTGTTTTAGGAGGAGTGGGCCTTTTGCTTTTGTTGCTTTTGCTGCTACTGCTGTTGCTATGCACCTGTAAGAGAGGTGCCACAAACCAAAGAAGTAATGGTGTTGGTCCGATTCCTACCACTGCTGTTTTGCCATCTCCTGGAGCATCTATTAACTTCTTGAGTTTAGGAGAAGCATTTACGTACCCACAGCTACTCCTGGCAACAGGTGACTTTGGTGGTGGAAGTCTCATCAAACAAGGCCATTCTGGTGATTTATTCAAGGGAACTGTGGAAAGTGGAATCCCTGTAATGATTAAACGAATCAGTCTGAATTCAGTTAAGAAGGGATCATACTTACACGAGTTGGAATTCTTCAGTAAGGTTTCACATCCTAGATTGGTTCCCCTGTTGGGACATTGCTTGGAGAATGAAAATGAGAAGTACCTTGTTTACAAATACATGCCAAATCGGGACTTGTCAAGTTCCTTGTTCAGGAAGACCAATCCAGATGATGACAGTTTGCAATCTCTGGATTGGATAACAAGATTGAAGATAGCAATAGGAGCAGCAGAGGGCTTATCATACCTACATCATGAATGTATCATGCCCTTTGTTCACGGGTATTCTCCCACATCCTCTTCATTTTTCTTCTTTTAATTCCATTTTCGCGCACCTTTATACTGTCAGGTAATTGTTTTCCAACTTTTTTATTGTTTTTTTGGAAAATATGTCATCGGTGATAAAATGTAGCAACTTGCCATAGACATGCAACCCTTTGAGTTTTATGGGTGGGTTGTAAACCTACAACTGCATCCTTTGACATGATGTATATTTTTTTGTTCTTAATGAAGAGATGTACAAGCAAGCAGTATATTACTTGATGATAAATTTGAAGTACGGCTTGGTAGCCTGAGTGAGGTCTGTGCTCATGAAGTGGATACCCATCAAAGTGTGATTAACAGGTTCCTGCGGCTGCCACAGTAAGCATTCTACTTACGTATTAACTAAATGACAGCATTTTCAGATAATAATTTACTTGAATCAGTTGTACTTTTTCTGTTTTAAGCAGCATTATGTTGTTGGAGCATTTTTCTTTTTTTGGCTTCCTCACTGTTTTCAGTAGTGTTCCAGACGACAACTTGCACCTTCAAAGCTTTCATTATCTTTGTTCAATGTGTTGTGGTATAATTTGGTTAATTTCATCATAGACAAGAAAACATAAACTTGAAATCTCTGGAAATTGTAAATGGCTAGTCTTCAAATAGGAAAATAGGTTGATGTTTGATTTTATTATTATTATTATTTTATTTTAATGTTGGGGACAAGATGCATGGTAAGTGCAAGAGTAAGGTGTTTGGCTGTTAATCATGACAATCAAAGATATTTTACATTCCTCCAGCCTCCAATCTGTGATGCTGGGGTGGGAGTGGGCTTTATGCAGCCTAGTCCATGTGTTACATTATATGTATCCCTTTGTGTGTGCACTCCCAAATGCACCGATTTACCATTATTTAAAAATAGAAGGTAATTAATTTTCATGCTCTAGCCATTAATGCTGATGTGGAAATTAGATTCTTACTTGCATTGAGCATGTTGCTGCCATCTTTGTAACTGTTGTAATTATTGCTTCTGTTAAGCTTGCTTCTGCCAATTGTTTGATGTAATGGAAAGTTTGATGGCGTTGAATATTTCCCTTTTCCTTTCATGCCTTTTACACATTGTTTAAACTTGGTGTGTGAATGGATTTCAGCCCTTCAATGTCTTGAATGGACTTCAGTTTTTTCCCATTGAAAAAAAGTTTAAACATACATTCAATGAAAGTATTCTTACAATCTTTCGTCTTTTATGGTTGCAGGACCTCTGAACGAGGCCCATCAGGTATGTAATGTTTAGCCAATTTTTAAGCTTTACCTTCGTTTTCTATTAATTGTAGACTGATTTTTGTGGAAACTATAATCTGCTTTCCCTAGGCCAGCAATTCTTGCAGCTTTGTTTTGATCTTACTATTATGCTTATTGATCTTGCGTTTATAATTATTACTACATTCATGCAACATGGAACTCATCTTTTGAAATTCCAAGGGGACATGCTGTGTTGGAAATAAATACTGAATTCCTCTTTCCTTTCCTTTTGTCATTTTTTTTGTTGGGGGGGGGGGTGGTGGTGGTGGCGGTGGTGGTAAGGGAGCATTGGAAAAGGTTGGTGCACATTTGTTGTCTTGTCAACATGAATAGGAAGATAGAGCATGTTTTGAAAAGTCTATTTTTGACATTTTAGCTCCTTTGAAAGGGGAAAGGTGTGAGAGGATTAATATCCGATCTAAAGGGACAAATTATTAATTTACCTATTCAAAACAATTTAAGTGAAGGTTTCTTTAACCGAATATAGAATTTATTGTTACAGAGTTAGCAAAGGAGTTGTGGATATTGATGTACAAATGTCAGATGCTAGATTTGTCATGCGTAGACTTGTTGAAGTATTTTAATATATTGTTGTACGAAAAAGGAGTGTGGCATTATCTGAGGTCTTTCTTTGAGTCCTTGAGAAGGTATTAATTTTTCTTTTCTAATTACAGTCTTCTTTGAAAGGATTAAAGTTAGCCAAGTAACTCGACCCGGAGTTTTTGAAAAGCTGAAAAACGGAAGACTGAGGCCCTTTACAAAAAGTCTAGGAAACCAAAAATAGAATGTCTCCACTTGCTGCCAATAGCCTTTGTTTGGAATTCTACTGAATGGATCAATCCCCCCCTCCCATTTGTTTTAGCAACTTATCTAACTAATTCTAGTATTCTACTGCTATTCCGAAAAGCACATGCTGAGATTTTCACTAAAGCATTGTAGCTTTAGCTTCTCTCTATTTTGATTGTACATAGGTACTTTTTGACAATTACATAAATGAATGTGCAACCAAAAACAAAACAGAGACAGAGTGGTGAGTGATAGATTGATCGATGTTTGAATAAGGTTCAACCAAACAAATAAGTCGCAAGGAAAATTGTAAGCTCCAACGACAAACAAACCAATGCATGGAGCATTCTCAGGGACGGACTACCTTACTTGACTTTCAATTCAACTCTTCCCGAAGGAGGAACTAGTTATGAGGGAAGGCCCCAGTGTGGGATTGTGCTATTGCCAGTCTTGATTGGATGGTAGATAGAAAGAAGAAAGGAGGGGGGGGGGGAGCTTCCTTTACAGGTGTTCTTTGATAGTTATATATGTCAATTAACGAATAGATTTGAAAGAGGCCTTTCATTCGGACGGGAATAAACACCCTACCAAAAAGAAACAACAAATTTTACTCACGCCGTAAATAGATTTCCTACATTAACCATTTCAAATCTAGATGGAGGTCTTTGGCCCTTTTTTACGAACTAGTTACTGTTCAATGGGTGCTTAGGAATGTCACCACCAGAGAAATTGCAGCAAGACAAACTCATAAAAGATGAGGAAAATCATCATTATTACTACTATTTATTTAATCACATTTTCAAAGCAACATTCCAACAGAGTTAAGGCTAAACAGATATTAAACTAGTTGGCAGCTATTTGCTTATTTGGAAGGAAAGTTGTAAATCAAGAAGGGGTAGGGCATTCTCTTCCTGCTCTAAGGAATGGGCAACCCATGTGGATATTTGCAGAAGCAACTCTTTCAAAATTATCCAATCTGATTGAGGAATTGTGGAATCAACAATCAACCTCATATCCAGCTAATAGAGATTGAGATGGGGAAACTCAAAATAATATAAATGCACATTTCCTCTTGTAGTTGAGAGGTATCAAATCAAAGTTTCTAGAAGATCATTATTGAGAAATTACAAAAACTCTACATTTTGATTGTCATTATGCAACCATTGACTAATGGTTGAATAATAATCTCCTGAACTAGAAAGAGGATATCTACTTTCTTTATTATATTGGAGATCTTTCCACATCTACGTTTTCCGCCTTATGTTATTTGTCATTTGTGTAATCAATCATGACCTCTCTTAACTTTTTGATAAAGGTCATTCACTATCGAGGGAACTACTTTCTTTAGGCTCACGTGGCAATTCTTTCTGATCCTACGGCCAATTTCCTAATTTTTCACACAAGTAAATAAATCTTTGGATACAATTCATGCTAAATGGTCTGGCACTCCTTGTCCCATCCCCTTTGACCCATAAATTCTCACAAAATATTTAAAGCTCCGCAAAGAGGTTTCACTTTGCATCCTAATGGAAGCTTTACCTTATTTAATTAATCCAATAGATTCATAGATGATGGAAACGAAGTGAGTGATTGCCTATGAGGCAATGAAATTGTTTGATTTCACTTTCATATTATATTCTTATCGTATATATAATTTGAACTTGCTTGATCTGCTCAATTGGCGGCTTCATGGCTCGAGATAATATCATAATTAGAGGGTTTGTCTACCGAACTCCTAGGAAATTAGATCCTAAAAGCTGGTACTCTCTTCTATGAACAAGTTGACGAGTTCCTAGTTTATATGCACGGTGGAGTATACAACCGTCAGAGAGAGTGATATTTGATGCTACACTTGTGGGAGTTGGGTCAATTACTCTATTATATGCCCTTTTCAAATATAAAGAACAATAAGGGAAGATTTCATAGAGGCCGGGTAACATAATTTTAATTCAATTACTTCTGTCTTTGGTCTCTTTCTGACTAAGCTACCGAAGAAGTCTCTCTATCAGATCAGATAGGTCACATTCCTTGTCACTTTGCGTATCATAGGACATGGAGTTAACATCGCAGTATAAGTTGTGGTCTTTCTACCTAGAACCACGATTTGAAAAAAGGGAAGTTCGCTATCTTTCTTTCTATCCCAAAGGTGCTAGTTCGAGTCTAGCGCACGATAGAAGTTCTTTTGGTAGTTATATAATGTCTCACTGCCTTTCTCCTTGCTGTAAATGATGAGTGTTTGCCCTTGATCTACGTGGATCTCAAGGGCCAAGCTAACGAGTGAAAGCTGCAAGATTGTTGCTAACAAGACGGTTGGTCAGAAAGTGTCTATTTTAAATTTGCATGAATTAGGAAGAGTCTATTAAAGCCATATGAAAAAGTATAAAATAATGATGTATTTGGGGAATCAAATATCATGGTCTAAAAAATGTTTTCTTGGAGGTTGAGCCATCTTTTGGATTTGGCTATCTATCAAAGGAAATCAAGATTCAACTAAAGCAACTAAAAAAACTAGGGTAAAGTGATTCGACTATGAAGAGGATTCGACTATGAAGAGGGGATTCTTATTCGATTTGTTTTGAAAGTCCTTTTTAAAAGTCCTAATCTTAATTTTTCCTCTCAAATCTATAACTGAACGAATATACTTTGCGCTTTCGATCAAATCAGTTCATAGCATAACCAAATGATTGTTTAGCTAATGACGAATTTTGCACCATAGAATAGATCAAGGAACTGAAAACATTTCCAATACCAGTAGCAGCACTCACTGAAGCCATTATAGCAGTTTTGATACAAATTGTTTTTGCACCTTCAACATCTCAAGAATTCTGGTCACGCTTTTTCTTTCAGGATTTTTATTTTCGCTCATTTGTTTGTTTTAGGGTTGTCAATCGAGTCATTGACGTCATTGAGCCACCTTTGCAAGTAAAACATAGGTGCTTTAGGTGTGTGTTGAGTTTAGGGAAATGAACTTTAAATGTGTAAGACACCCACTACCTACCTCGACGGCTATCATGTCCACCAGGGCATATAACTAGCTCTATTTCACCCTATGGAGCCTTTAAGAAAGGTAAAGAGATCCTTTTAGGCTTCTCTAGTTGTAGTAAGGTCAGGACACAGGTACAGTAAGAGTGAGAGAGAGTTATTCTTTTGCTCACACTAGAGACTAGTTTAACCTATTGCTCGCATTCGAAGAATCTCGTCTTGTCTTTCTAGAAAGACTTCTCCTATAATTGTATAGGTATGGAGCTGACATTGAGATATAAATTGCAGTCCTTACTTCTATATTTCTAGGCTCTAGGAATTCCATAAGCCAGTAAATTAATCATTTTGCCCCCCTGTGGATTTTTCTAATGAAAAAGTGTGGCATCAATGATTGTTAAGTACCCTGAAGGTAGAGAAGTTGAAACTTGTGAGGCTGAAATTTGTTTGAAATGTGGCTTGTATGTTCCTGCAGGCTTTTATGAACAATAGACTTTGAAAGCGTGAAGTTGGATGTAATATACTTGTTAGACCTCCTGAATGAATTATAGGTTTTGACTCACTGACCAATATGAGAAACTGTATCAGTATCGGCCAGTTCCATTGCAAACTTCTGAGGTTGTGTTGTTAAGTTAGGTGATAAACCACATTTATAATTACAGGACTTGAATTTTCTCAAGTGATAGATTGAAATATTAAATGCCTCATCCAAGTATAGGAGCCTAGGAACCAAAATAAGCTGTTCACAATATTCACTAAAGCTTGATATGATCACAATATCGTCCTGAAATAGTTTAAATTTCTGTAAATTATTAAGTCCCTAAAAAGTATTTCTATCCTTCCACAACCACATTCTGGGCAAGAGGAATCTCCATCCAACTCTTTTCCTCTTGTTTTGGTGCTTTTCCTTCTGATACAGTGGCAATCAGAAGACGGCAACCACCATTGTATTGCATATTAACTGCAGAATAAACCCATTGTCACAACTTGCTAGCTAATTGTTAAAAAACAGGGACATGATCCTGCTGACTCTTTCGAAATTACACAAATACTTCAATCAGGATTCTGTTGACGGTGGACTTTCAGTATAAGAAAATTCTAGTTTTCACTTTCTGTATTTTGTTATCTGGAGATTAACTTGATGGAAGTTTAAGGTACTTGTTTAACCGAGTCAATACTATATTCCTAAAATAAATGTTGCATTTGACCAAAGTCACATAATTTAATAGAAGCATTGAATGCAAAGATTTATACTATTATAGCATATCATTGTTTTAGGCTTGTTACACTGATAAAATCCACCAAAGCCCAAAAAATAGAAATTGTAAGTCGAGGATACTTTAGGATCTCTAACTCTTTTTAAGAGACAATAATTGATCATTGAACCCTCTTGGATCTTGCTTTGGAAAGAAAATTATTCGCCTAGACTATCACGGCTCCAAAACTATGAGGCAATAAAAAGAAATCAAAATAAAGCTTTAGAAAAATCAAGGTCTAAATAAAAATCCAAATTGGACGCTACATACAAAACCATACAACAGTAATTGCAAATGTGGCAATTGCCATCCCAGGGATGACCAGATTATATCCGTTCAGCCCAAATACATTGTACTTGCTCAACCCTAAAATTTGCTGTAGGAAAAATGTCTACCTATAATCTGAATACACATAGCAGAAATTAAACATCAATTCTTAATGGACAATATCCAAATTGGATTACAAGCCCAAAGAAAAACATAAATAAAACATTCTAAACAATTCTCCTTGAATAGTCTTCTGTTTGACTTGTAAGATATTCAAGTCCGCTAATTTGAAAAGAATTTTAAAACATTTTAAGTGTAAACCTAATGCTCAGCAAAGTATGTATATAATATATGAATATATATGAGTAAAATAGGCGTAAAAGATATTAAATCATGATCACATGTGAAAATTCAAAATGTTCAATTGTTGATAAACATGTTCGAAAACATGATAGCCTATAAATTGACTGACACGTACGAATATACAAAAACATATGCAGTATATGAAAAACATAAGAAGACCAAAGAAATTTGTGAAAATATGTCAGCAAATATGAAAACTCAAGGATCATATCGAAAATACATGAAAAACCTAAGAACTAAGGATGAGTGACTCACATAACAACTATATTAAAGGACAATTTTAAAGATCAGGCTATGTATATTCTCAGTAGCCTAAGATTAATACACTATTATTCAAGACTCATATATGGATTGTCTATAATACCTTATAAATAGAGTTGAACGCCACTTTTCTCACTTGTGGATGATGGGTTCAATATTTAAGTTGTGCATACTATATTATAGCATATCCTAATATAATCCATCAATTGTCTTACAATGGTTTTTATTGAGTCGAAAAGAATAACTCTACACTACATAGAAAATGTTCAAAACTTTCTCAAATCAGGAAAATAGTAAAGTCTATATTTCATTTCACAAAGTAGAGTTTTCGTTAAATATTTGTATAAAAATAGCATGAAAAGTCAAATAGCTAAAGATTTCATGATTTAATGATCAATATTTCAAATATAAACATAAATCTTAAAAAATGTTTAAATCTCGATAAAAATAGACATGCATTTAACAAATATTCAAAAGTGGATAAAAAGGATGACATGCACGTACATTTAAATATTAATCAAAAGTTATATCAAAAGATTTAAACAATAGACGAAAAAATGAGGTTAGCTGCACTTACTGTAAATAAAAACTTTATCCAATCTAATGCAAGATGGCATTGAAATCAACTTCCTTAGATGCATGTACATTTAAATACTAATCGGAAATGATATCAAAAGATTTAAACAATAGAAGAAGGAATGAGGTTAGATGCACTTACTGTAAACAAAAAATTTACCTGATCTAATGCAAAATGGCATCGAAATCAACTTCCTTGGTGTTCTCTCCCCCCCCTCTCTTTCTTCTCTCTTTCTATTCTCCTATTCTTTGTGAAAAATGCCCAAAAATCGGGTGAAGGCCCTTATATAATAAGATTGGCACACAAACGTCAGACAAGCATGCATTAGGCCCAATAGCCAAATGCATACATGCGTGAGCACGACCCATTCTGCCTAAATCACGCACAAGTGCTACTTCCACTTAGAAGCATGATCCATATTGCCTAAACTACACATGAGCGTCTTTAATGTGCACATCAAATGTGGCAATTTTTCCTTAAACATACACATGCATGGCCTCAGCGCCTCTCAGGTCTATTCTCATGCCTCTAATACTTGATTTAATTTCCAAAAAATACAATTATTACCAATATTTATCCCAAAATATAATAACTGTGATGTAATATGATGTTATAACTATGATGTTATAAATACAAATCGAGGAATCGAGTGTTACACAAGCATTTCATTGTTAGTTGACGAACTATTTTATGTGTACCATGTGCCTAGCTTTTGAGGTGTTGCATCCTCGTCTAACTGATGCGACCTGAAAAACTAATATAAAATGAAGTCCCTCTGAGAATATATTGCAAAGTATTATGCTGAAATTTTTTTTGAGGAACATGCACGGTCGTGCATGTGCATACTTGCGCTGTTATAACTTATAACCTATGACTTGGCTGTTTCAGAAGGGTGCATATTGTCATGTGTGAGTAGCCAACAAATAATGAATTGATTATTTGAAGAAATGAAATCAATAGGCTTCTCCCCGTCTGTCCTCTCACTTAACCCTCTTCCTACTTTCTTTTTATGTCTGTTTGGTATTGGGTGCTTGCATGTAAAGAGTAAGTTGGATGCAACTGTTCCAGCTACTATTAGTTTAGCTGATGACCATTTTCTGTCAATCTACTTGAATGGCTTGAAGAGAGAAAACTGTGAAGAATGTTTGACGGTAACTCTAAGACACTCAGATTACATGGAGGATTTTCTACAGTTTACAATGCAATTTCGTGATCCCTCTATGCTGGCAATAAAAGTATATGGGAGTGGTAAAAGATTGGCTATGCTTTGCCTAAAATTGCTGGGGATATTAAAACAGTTGTGTTTTTTATGCAAGCTTTTGTAGCTTGCATGTGTTTTGCTCTACAGTTGTAGCTTTTTTGGCTTTATTGAGTAATGCTGATTTTCTCATCTATCCAAGACCCCAGGAGGGCTAAATGTGTACATTACTGTGAGACTTTCTTGTTGCCTGATATGTTCGGCGGCGATCTGAAAGCGTTCTTCAATGCTTACAACCATCCCTATGTTTATTTTTGTCAGGTTCACAGACATCAACAAGTGCCTACGACATTTTCTGCTTTGGGAAGGTGTTGCTCGAGCTGGTTACTGGTAAGCTCGGAATTAGTGCATCCAATGATTTGAGTGTGAAAGATTGGTTAGGTCAGACATTACCTTGCATAAATACAAACAATAAAGAACTTGTAACGAAAATCGTAGACCCGTCTTTGATTTATCATGAGGATCTGTTAGAGGAAATATGGGCCGTGGCAATTGTTGCCAGATCATGTCTTAATCCAAAGCCTTCAAGGCGGCCTCTCATGAGACACATCCTCAAAGCACTTGAGAATCCGTTGAAGGTGGTAAGAGAAGAGGATACTGACTCTGCAAGGCTTAGGACAACTTCTTCCCGGGGTTCTTGGAATGCCGCTCTATTTGGAAGCTGGAGGCATAGCTTATCAGATGCTGCTGCTGCTGCTGCTCACACGACCTCCTGTGCCACAGCAGAGGGAACAAGCGACAGGCTAAAAAGTTTGGGAACTTGTTATTCTGAGGGAAGTGAGCAGAATGGCAGGGTTGATCGATTGAGTGAGATTCTCCCTGAACTGCCTGATGCTTGTGATATAGAGAGAGACGACAAAGACTAGGAGATGAAGTTTTGATTGATTGTTGCAGATTCTTTTTGTTAATAACACGAGGTGGAGTGGGATTGGGCACCCTACAGTGTCTTGCTGCTTCAGCAATTGTGGGTTTGAGGCCATAATGTTATTGATTTGAGTATTTCGGAGGCGTACAGCCGACCTATTGGATTTGACAGCCGAGAATTTGGGGGACAGGGAATGTCATTAGGTGGAAGATGGCTGTTTAAGTTATTGGGATGGTGGTTTTTGTGAGAGATTTTTTATTTATCAGAAAATTTTTGTAATTTATTTTGAACATTGAGCTATTACAATTTCTTCCTGTAATTCCATCCTCTGATTCTATTTATGTGGTGAGAATAATTGTAAATTTTATCTTGTTAAGAGGATCTTTCTTTCTTTCCTTCTTTTTCCTGAATCAGATTTCCCATTTGGTGTTGTTCAAGGTTAGGCAAAGCAAATGAAAGAAGTCAGTATATGTATAGATTCAGTCTTCATAAATGAGGTGAGCAAATGATGAAATTGTAATTGTAAGATTGCTTGATTATGATTATGGATGTTATAACTAATTCAACAATAATAATGATAACAATAAAGCCATAGGTCCTACTAGGTGGGATTGACTATGTATCTGGTTAGTCATTTTATTTAATTTAACGTAATATTTCTAAATGGTATATAAAATTTTAAATGGCTTTTTACTGTATTAATTTAAAATTTTATAGAGTTATCT
>JAODPA010017411.1:0-13177 GCA_025585075.1 Nepenthes mirabilis
AGATATTATATAATTAAATATAATTAAACCTCAATAGTTCAGATCGAAAATGGCAAACAAATTAGAAAACCCCTAAAAAACTTATAAAATAAAACGAAAAATTCAGAGAAACTTTACCATTAGCAGGTGATGCAAACTCTGCAGAGAAACGGCCCATCAGAAAGAGGAATATTAAGGCTGATGCTATCAACTTTGTTCGAGGAATCACCATATTTAGGAACCTGAAGCTGAATCTATACATTCTTTTCTTTTTATTAATATTTCTTTTGGGGGGTGGGGATGAGGTCGCACAATAATAAAGCTTCTGAGCTTGTTTATGGCATTTGTGGATGACAATTTATATATAAATTTTGGTTAGACGGTCGTTTTCTTAAAAAGACGAAAAACTAAATTATCGACTAGACTTTTAAAAGTCTGAACCAATTTGCAACATCTTCACTTGAAGTCTATGGAGCTGCTGCATTTTCTACAAAGTGGGTTGCTTATTAAGTTTTATTTTGTTAAACGTCGGCGCCCGCCTCCTCTTCAGACGTGTCCTCGACAACCTAGCAGTAGAAAATATCATTTAGTTATATTTGAAAAAGCACTTTTTGTGCATACGAGATACACTCAAGTTTCGACCCTGAAAATTATAACGGAAGCAGTATATAATAATAAATATCCAATACACGTAAAAGATATTTAGTACTAGATGCCAACGATAATAACAATCATACACAGTAAACAAAATACGTAAACAGTAATATAAAGACGCGATTTTCGGTGACGAAGGAAAAACTCGATATCCACGGTAATTGAGAAAAACCCTCTGGGATTTAACGGTCAGGGAAGCAATGCATTATGAAAATCAACTTACAGCCCGGGTGGTAACGACGCACTAACCTAGCCGACTTTCTCCCAACTTGTGATACCTACCAAGGAACTTATTGGATTTGCCTACGGCAACAGAACCGGACACCTTCCGGTCTTCACGTCAATCTTCCCTCGAACCACTTGAATTGCCAATCATAATCGAGTCTCATTCTTCACGAACCAACGTCTCCAAACGAAGGTAGAAGACAATGTTTCAATAGTTAAAGAAAGTTGGTGAGAAAACTTGTTTGAATATGAAGAGTAATCTTGTAGTGTTTGGTTTTCTCAAGATGAACAATAACAATAAAGCATGAGTGGCTTTCTTTTCAAGGAGGCATGAAAATATTCTGTCAATAGTGCTTTAGGGATTCAAAAACTTAAGCTTAGTATTTATAAAGGGCTCCAAATTTTCGTTTAAAAATTTGCCCGTTGCATCTGCGCTCGAGCGGGTATCGAGCGCTCATCGAGCGGGTATCGAGCGCTCATCAAGCGGGATATATTTTGGATTTTTGGCTCGAGCGGGTATCGAGCGCCAGGCGAGCCGGATACATTCTGGATTTTAGGCTCGAGCGGGTATCGAGCGCCAAGCGGGCGCGGAGACTTCGGATGGGCTCGAGCGACTGGAGGACGGAACGGACTGAACGGACTTTAAACCGACAACCCATAACCCGACATCGATATTATAATACATATGGTCACGGAATATGCCAAGTAAACAAATGTCTCTAACAATCTCCCCATTTGGCAATTCCGTTACAAAACTCAGAAAAAAAAATAAAAAAATACAAGAGAATCACGGGTTCAGACACCACCAAGATAGAGCCCGTGTATATAAAAATCTACGCTTAGTGAGATAAAAAAAATAAAAGAAACTACATTAGTACTGCTGAGTCGATGTAATGTAGTGACAGTTGCATCAGTGTAACAGAGTTATCTGATCAAACAGGGTTAGTACCAACATGACAAAGATATAGGCAATAATAGATACAGCATGCAATAATAGGAACAAGACTAAGATACAGACAGTACTTAAGTGTAACAGAAAGAGTAGATATCATAAAGATTAGATATCATAAATAGTAAGGCAACAGATAACAAAATTAAGTATATCTCACCTAAGCTCCCCCTATCAGCATGCACCAAAAATAAACCTCGATCTCCCCCTTTTTGTCAGGAAGAGCCAAAGAGAGGGAATCACTCAGAATCGCTGGGAGCTGGAGGGTCATAATGTCGCCGCCAGCGTTGAAGCGCAGCCTCCTGGGTAGCCAAACGAGCATCTAACCGCTCAAAACCAGCAAGCATGTGGGACTGGAGCAGAGATTGGGAAGCAAGAATTTGCTTCTAGGAAGAGTACAGACGCTCAAAACGGTGAGAAAGATGAGACATCTGACCCATCAGAGCGGCCGAAGAAGAGGTGGAGTGCCGATGCGAAGTAGACGGTCCAAGACCCGAGGGGTCAGGAGAGGACGAAGCAGAGCTAGAGGGGCCTTCGTCCGGTTGAGGAGGAGGCACGTCAGGGAGAGGCTCATCGAACGGCTCCGAGAGGTCAGTAGCAAAGCGATGGGCATGAGACCGACTCTGAGCGAAGGTAGTGGAGGTGATGGGACGGCCGAGCGGGAGGCGAGGATAGTCAGGGAAGGGGTGACCGAGCCTAGCAAGCAGTCGCTGAATAAGGCACCCGTGAGGAAGGTTGGCCTCTTTTTGACCGGAGAAGTGGGAAATAATGTGAGTGATAAAGTGGGATGGTAAATCAATGGGCTAACCACTCAAGAGAGCATGCAAAAATAATGCCTTCTCCTAAAAAATGGACGAGAAGTGGGAAATGGAGAACAGGTTTGTGAGTATGATACGGCTCATAACCAGTCGCCGAGAGGAGAGGTACGAGGTCTGGAAAGCTCTGTCATTCCACTCCAGAGGGGCACCGTGGAGAAAAGTGGCAATCTCATTATAACTAGGCCAGGAGAGCGCCGAATAAGGGTAGGTGGGGTTTTCTACCCGAGGGATACCAATAATGCGTGCAAGAATATCGGCGGTAATGTGAAGATGTGCCCCCCGCACGAAGGTGGAGAATGAATTATGAGAAATCGCATGAACATTGGAGTAAAACTCCTGAATGAATATAAGCAACAGAGCAACCAAACCTGTGAGGACTGGCGCCCAACCGCGATCAGTGAAGAGAGAGGAGACTGAAGGATCTACAGAGTCAAAGCGGATTTCCTGTTCCAGGGAGAGTTGACGATGCGACATGTGGGTGTTAAACAGAGTCTCGGCCTCGGGACTGATAAAGCAATTGGAAGCGGAGATCCCACTCGGCCGAGGGCGTTTGCCACTTGACTTACGTGACACAGACTTTCTTGGAGCCGACATCTGTAAAAATAAGAACACCATAATTTAAAAATATATATAGATGGTTTGTATATATATATATATACAAAAGATGGAATTATTGGTGGGAAAATGGCACGTGAATCGGAAGCTGTGAACAGTGCCGGCGTCAACCGGTCGACGGCGGCATGAAGAGGCACGGATGGCGCAAGGCAGGCGTTTGCCACTTACGGGAACGCAGCTCTAGAGGCCACGGAGCACCACCACCGGCACCCACATTGCCAGCCGATTGGGACAGTAGGGAGGAGCACCCACACGGTGCTTGGTCAGAGGTGTGGGAGAAACCATAGGAAGCCCCATGAACGGCCGTGGGCAAGGAACGTCGAGGACGCACGGAGCCCATGGACACGCACAAAATCCATGCAAGAACTGGTGGATTTGGAGGAAGGAGGTGAGCCAAGAGAGATCCATGAAGTCAGCCACCCAAAAAGGAGGCAAATTTGGGGCCGACACCACCAGGAATAGTGGCGGTCACAGAGAACTAGAAACAGAGAGGGACGAGGGAGGAATTTACCTGGAGAACGCCGCAATCTAGAAGAAGGAGGGTAGATCTGACCAATCTGGTGATGAGGGAGAGGGAGAGAGACGGCCGACGCAAGGAGAAGGGAAAGGCAGCGAAGGACTTGAGGGTTTGGGCCGGTGCTCGCTGTATGCTAGATGATAAAGGCAGGCAGTGGGTGCTCGAGCCCACAGCGAGCGAGCGCAGAGATGGGCGTCTCCGCGTTTTTTTTAAGTGTAGGAGACATGCATCGGGAGGTGAGCACACTCCGATGGCGGTTCTCAAAAATTCAAACCGCACACTATCTAAAGGTTTGGTGAGGATATCGGCTAGTTGATGTTCGGTAGGAGTGTGTGTAAGTGATATGACTTGAGTTTCCACAAGATCACAAATGAAGTGATGCGGAATATCAATATGTTTGGTACGGAAATGTTGCACAGGGTTTTTAGAAATATTTATTGCACTAGTATTGTCACAGTAAATCTGCATAGTATCCTGGACAATACCATAGTCAAGAAGCATTTGTTTCATCCATAGGAGTTGTGTGCAATAGCTACCCGCGGCTATGTATTCGGCTTCGGCCATTGACAATGAAATAAAGTTTTGTTTCTTACTCAGCCAAGCCACCAGGTTGGAGCTGACATAAAAACACCCACCGGAGGTGCTCTTTCGATCCTCAATATTTCCGGCCTAATCGGCATCGGAGTATCCGGCCAAGGTAAAATTTGATTCGTTAGAGAAGTGAATCCCAAAATCAGATGTCCCATTGATGTATCGAATAATACGTTTAACAGCACTTAAGTGGGATTCTTTTGGGTTAGATTGATAACGAGCGCAGACACTGACACTAAATGCAATGTCGGGTCAACTAGCTGTCAAATATAAGAGGCTGCCGATCACGCTTCTGTAAAGAGAGGGATCGACACTCTTGCCTGCAGGGTCACGATCCAACTTGGAGGAGGTGCTGTGAGATCCCAAAATCCAATGGCTCAAAGTGTTGACCGAAATACGAAATCTAAACCGGCTGCCTTAAGCCTCAATCAAGTTCGGCCTTTCTTTAGTACAAAATAAGTTCGGCTCCACCCTTATTAAATCAAGTCCGGCCATGTGAAATGACTGGCCAGTTTTGGAAGTGTAAGAGGCCGAAGTAAAAGTTGACCGGATTCGAAGATATTGACCGGATTGGAAGAGTTAACCGGATTTGAAGATGTTGACCAGAATTAAAGAGTTGACCGGATTCGAAGATATTGACCGGATTGGAAGAGTTGATCGGATTTGAAGAGTTGAGCAGATTCGAAGATATTGACTGGATTGAAAAGTTGACTGGATTTGAAGATGATGACCGAAATTGAAGAGTTGACAGGATTCGAAGATATTGACCGGATTGGAAGAGTTGACCGGCTTTGAAGATGTTGATAGGAATTGAAGAGTCGACCGGCATCATTGGCAATAAATAAGGTACAGTTGGCCGGAATAAATTAATACAACTAAAGACAAAAGTAAATTTTAGGATTTAGTTAGAATTCAACTAGGCGGCGACTAAATGGAGTAGGTAAACTAATCTAGTTACTCCCACCAATCGTCTGCAAATAAGTACGGGAGTAAGTGACTTACCCCACTTGCCCCACCAAACCCCTCCTCTATAAAAACCCAGCGTCGGTTGGTTAAAGTAGTCAGCCAATACAAGCAGAAAGGACGGAGTGAAGGAGAAGCTTCAAAACGGTTATACTGGGCAACTCTCAGGCAAGTGTACCTCGGACGTTGTTTTTAAGTTCATTGCAAGTGTACCTCGGACGTTACTCTTTAAGTTCATACTTTAATAATATTGCAAGTGTACTCTGCTCTGTTTTTAAATTCATGCTTTAAGAATATTGTAAGTGTACTCTGTTTTGAAGTTCATGCTTTACTGCACGTGTACTCTGTTTTAAAGTTCCTGCTTCCTGCATTAAATATCGACCTTCTGCATTATAAAATAAACTTGGCCACATGAAAATTAAACTCGGTTTCCTATATGTAAAATGAACTTGGTTCCCTACATATTAAAATGAACTCCGGCCTTAATGTAAAATGAACTCCGGCCTTTGAGAAAATGAGCTCCGTCCTTCGAGAAAATAAACTCTGTCCTCTGAGAAAAAGAACTCCGTCCTTTTGTTGGAAAAAGAACTCCGGCCTTAAAATGAACTTCGGCCCTAATGTGAAATGAACTCCGACTTTTAATGAACTTCGTCCCTTGAGGAAAATAAACTTCGGCTTTTAAAAGTACTCCGACTTTCAGTAAAAAGTACTCCGAATTTATGAACTTCAGCTTTTAAAAGTATTCCGACTTTCAGTAAAAAGCACTCTGGATTTATGAAACTTCGGATTTCAGAAGTACTCCGTCCTTTGAGTAAAAAGCACTCCGTCCCGTTAGTGAAAAGCACTCCGTCCTTTTGAGTGAAAAGCACTCCGTCCTTTGAGTGAAAAACACTCTGGCTTTTTGA
Organism: Nepenthes mirabilis; assembly: GCA_025585075.1. NCBI lineage: Eukaryota > Viridiplantae > Streptophyta > Magnoliopsida > Caryophyllales > Nepenthaceae > Nepenthes > Nepenthes mirabilis. Next base: position 6,217 of record JAODPA010017411.1, read on the forward strand.
GCACGCCGTCCTTTTGAGAAAAAGCACTCCGGCTTTAAGCACTCCGACTTTTTGAGAAAAAGTATTTCGGCTTTTTGAGCACCCCGTCTTTTTGGAAAAACCATTCCGGCTTCTGAGCACTCCGACTTTTAAACACTCTGGCTTTTAAACACTCTGACTTTTTGAGCATGCCGTCCTTTTGAGAAAAAGAACTCCGGCATTTTAAGCACTCCAACTTTTTAAATACTCCGGCTTTTTGAGAAAAATCACTCCGGCGTTTTGAGCACTACGTTTTTTTGAGAAAAAGCACTCCGGCTTCTGAACACTCCGGCTTTTTGAGCACTCCAGCATTTTGAGAAAAAGAACTTCGACTTTTTGTACTGAAAATGAAACCGCCTCCCTTAACAAGAAAAGAGCTCCGGCTCTTCCTTGATAAAAATCTAAACCGACCCCAAGTATATTTTATGCCATGAAATCGAAACAGGCCTCAAGTGTATTTTGAAATCGGCTTTAAGTACATGATTTTCGAATTAAGTTCTATGATTTGAAATCGGTTTGAAGTATATGATTTTTGAACCGGCCTTAATATATACTGTACATAATTTCTGAAGGGTAAATTGTAATATTTCTGACTAAAAATGGCTTTCAGTAAGCGATAAGAAGAATGTATTTCTGTTTCTGTTATTTTAGGACTTGGGACTGACTACAGTCCGGATAGGTTCTCTGGCATGCCTTAGAACTTTTCGGTGGTAATCGAGGATAACTCTATCTATGGAGTTATTTGTGGTCCGTCCTACCCTCGGGGCGTTACGGACAGGAGGAATTATCGTTACCGGCCAACCTTCGGGTGGCATACCGTACCGATCCCTTGAGATGGGATACCCATATGACAGTTACTGGCCTTAGATTGTGTGGAGTGAATACAATCTATCCTCAATTATTCGTCCCCTCAGCTAGTAGGGTATACTGGCAGGATCTGTACCGGTATGATATGAAGTACCGTCTACTATTTTACTGATATGTTATGTTACCGTACGGATTACCGAATATGAAGTACCGATTATCGAATATGAAATACTGTTTACCGATATGATATGTATTGTTCACCGTTTATCATACCGATTACCGATATGTTATGTTACTGTTTACCGTTTACTGTACCAATTATCGATTTTGAAGTATAGTATTGTCAAGGTATATTTTCTCTATTTCTTGCACTGCAACCTGAGTAACCGTTCTGTTTATGCATAGTTACATGACCGTTCTGCATCATCGTTTTACTACCCATGTGCATGTACCTTACTAAGCCTCGGCTCACTGTTTTATATTTTTTTCCCCTACAGATGAAGCTTTAGAGCTTACGCCTGACGAGTTGGAGTGATTAGAGCTTGTTTGAAGGATTATTAAAGACCCCAGAAGTTTATTTTGGAGAAATATTATTGTAATGACTTGATGGACTTTTATGGTTAAACATTTTTGGCTATGTACTCGAAAATGAATATTTTGGAATGAATATGAATGCTTCCGCAAGTGTTAGAATAACTTCCGCTATACTTATTATGGTTAAAAGAATATGGGTCCTAGATGGCATCTGTGATCCTGTATTGCACCTAATTGATTTAGTTTGGGTTTTCAATTGTGTTATGAATGACGGAATAAAAAAAAAAATCCGTTCCGTCACAGGTGCTCATGGAGGACCGAGTATGTTTAGAGTTATCAAGATTAAAGCGTTTGACTAGGTCCTTGGCATATTTTGCTTGGGAAATAAAGGTACCGTGGGGGAGTTGTCGAATTTGCCAGCCAAGGAAGTATGTAAGTTCTCCGATCATACTCATTTCGAATTCCGAGGCCATACATTTTGCAAAGGAATGAGCACGGGAGTCTACAGTGGCGCCAAAAATGATATCATTAAGATAAACTTGAGCTACCAATATACATTTGTTAGTCATTTGGACAAATAGAGTTTTATCAACACTCCCTCAGACAAAACCATGATCATTAAGGTACGATGTGAGACGTTCGTACCAAGCTCTGGGAGCTTGCTTAAGGCCGTAGAGAGCCTTCTTGAGTTTGTACACATGATCTGAAAATATAGGGTTCACAAAGCCTTTCGGTTGTTCAACATAGACCTTTTCTTGTATGAACCCATTTAGGAATGCACTTTTGACATCCATTTGGTATAATTTAAATCCCATGGTACATGCAACAGATAGAAGGATACGAATAGACTCCAGATGGGCCATAGGGGTAAAAGTCTCGTCATAGTCGATGCCTTCTACCTGAGTATATCCTTGAGCAATAAGGCGAGCTTTATTGCGGATGATGTTTCCATTTTCATCGGCTTTATTTTTGAATATCCACTTGGTCCCGATGATATTTTATGAGTAGGACGAGGAATCAAAGTCCAAACAATATTTCTTACAAATTGATTGAGTTCCTCATGCATGACATTTGTCCAGCACTCATCGAGTAAGGCCTCTTCGACCTTTTTGGGTTTGATGTGAGAGACATAATAGGTATAGGCGAGCCGATTCAGAATATAGCAACGCAGCCTCATACCTTCATTGACATCGCCTATCATTAAGTCTTTTGGATGATTGAGCTTAACTCTAGAAGAAGGTTCCTTTGTAGGAACGGCGGTAGGAGTTACTTGCTCAATATCAGGAAGGGATAAGTTGGGTAAGGAGTCATCATGACCATCTTCTTTATTTGAACAATCACTGCATTCAGGATGGTCATGAGGAGTGTCATTCACAACAACATTTGTGGATTCCATAACCGTTTGAGTGCGCAAATTAAAGACTCGATAGGCACGACTGGTTAGGAAATATCCCAAGAATATTCCTTCATCACTTTTTGAGTCGAACTTTCTTAAGTTTTCCCTATCATATACAATAAAGTATTGACTGCCGAAGATATGGAAATACTTAACATTTGGTTTCTTTCATTTCCAAAGTTCATAAGGGGTTGTTTTTGTTCCAGATCTCAGGTAGACCAGATTGATTATGTGACAAGCAGTGTTCACAGCTTCACCCCAGAAGTGCATGGCAATATTTTTACATTGCATCATTGTTCTGGCCATTTCTTGAATAACCCAATTTTTGCATTCAACAATCCTGTTTTGTTGAGGGGTGATGGGTGAAGAAAATTCATGGTGAATACCCTCATCATTATAAAATGTTTCAAAATTTGAATTCTCAAATTCCTTGCCATGGTCACTTCGAATTCTAATGATAGAAGTGCCTTTTTCATTAGCAAGTCTTTTACATAAGATTTTTACGTGGTCAAATGTGTCAGATTTTTCTCGAATAAGATCTATCCATGAATATCTAGAATAATCATCCACAACAACTAAGATGTACTTTTTACCACCTAAACTTTCAGTTCTAGAAGGCCCCATAAGATCCATATGAATTAATTCAAGTGGTCGAGATGTGTGGATGTCACTATGAGATGAGTGACTTGTTCGAATTTATTTTCCTAATTGACAAGGACCACACACATGATGTTTTACATTTGACAGTTTAGGCAGCCCTTCAACACAGCTCTTCTTTGAAATTTTTGATAAGCTTTTAAAATTTAGGTGGCCAAGGCGTTGATGCCACAATTCTGTGGTGTCAATTTTAGCAGATTTGCATTCCAGAATGTTGTTTGGCTCGATACCATAAAGGTTGTCAGGAGTCCTCTTTCCCTCTAAAACAATTGAGCCATTTGTGTCATAGATGGAACATTTATCTTGAAAAAATCGGATCTCAAAGTTATCATCATAAAATTGACTAATACTCAAAAGGTTAGATTTCAACCCTGATACATACAAAACATCACAGGGTTTCAAGAGTCCAGAAATACCGATCAAGCATCGACCAAGGATAGGTGCTCTTGAGCCATCACCAAAGACAACCGTCTCATCAGGATGGTCTGACATTGAGGAGAACATGGCTTTATTTCCACACATGTGTCTAGAGAATCTACTATCCAAGTACCACAGAGATTAATTTTGAGCTTTTAAGGCTATGTGAGCAATATGGCATTGAATTGTTTTTGAAGAATTTTTCAGCTCACTTTTCTTTACCCAAATTTTTCTTCCTGAATAAATTTTCTGATTCAACCTTTTTACTTGTTCATTCAAGTGCTGAATGTGATCAACGAGTTTATTCATTTTTAGTCATTGTCTTTGGTTGTACAGAAGATTCATAGAGTGGCACCGAGGATGAATATGACCTATTTTTTTACACGTATGGCAGGTAGGTACAAATTTAGATATGAAAGAATTGTTCATAGATCTTTGATTGAAATTTTTAGAAGCCTTGAAAGTGTTTGATGATTTGTTCGTGCCCTTGTGATTATGTGGGATAGGCGAACGAGTTGAACCAAATCTTTTCTCCACTCATTGAGGCACGATCTTAATGACTTTGGGAGTGATAATACTTTTGAGTGGAGGTTTTGTAGCGGGAATAAATATAGTTTTAGGTTGTGGAACATGTTGGGAGTTTTTCTCAACATATCCCAAACCCTTTTTATTTCCAGCCACTTTCCCAATTCCCAACATATGATCAAGTTTTTGGGTTCCACTTAAGAATTTTTTTAAATCGTCCTTAGTGTTCTCAAGCTCCACTTCTAGAGTCTTAATTTTAACGATTAAGGAGCTATTTTTTACTTCCAGATCATGACGAATAATAGTGGCACCCTTCAATTTTGTTTCAACTTCATCCCTTTCTCTTTCCAGGTTGATGAGTTTAGTATTTAAACTTTTATTCATTTTTTTTACTTTCAAATATTTTCTGAAAAGTTTATCATATGCTTCTTGAAGCCCATTAAAATCACTATCAGATTCTTCATGAGAAGAATCTGACTATTCGGGAGGTGCACTGATGGCTTCGTCACCGCTGATTATAGATGTCTTGAATGCCATATAATTTACTTCATCATCTTTGGAGGTTTGTTCATTGTGATTTGTATCATCTTCATCATCCGTTAGAAACACATTTAAGGCTTTTCCTTTTTGACGCTTAAAATTGGGGCACTCAGTTCGGATATGACCGAAACCGGAACATTCATGGCATTGGATTCTTTGAGATTTCTTAGTTTTAACATCTTTAGTTTCCTTTTTATTCCTTTTGAATGGAGTGTGAGACAGTTCAATTCTTTTGGAAGGTCGTTTGCTGTTCTTATTTTTGAAAAATTTCTTAAAATTTTTAACGAACAGAGCAAAATCCTCATCACTACATGATTCATCGTCTGAGTGACGATCTTTCTCTTCCTTTACTGTTTTCAGGGCAATTGATTTGTTTCTTTTAGATTGAGGAAGAGTGTGCTCATACATTTGTAGGGACCCTACAAGTTCTTCTATTTTCAAGTTATCTAGATCTTTGCTTTCTTCAATGGCAGTAACTTTAGGTGTAAAACGTTTAGGTAAAGATCGAAGAACTTTTTGGACAATTCTATTTTCAGGAATACGTTCTCCTAAATTGAATGTAGAATTCACAATGTCGTTCAATTTAGCATAGAATTCATCAAACGTCTCATCATCTTCATTCGTATTTCTTCAAACTTAGTGGTGAGCATTTGTAATTTTAAATTTTTGACTAGTTTCGTGCCTTCGTGAGTAATTTCAAGAATGTCCCAGGCATCTTTTGATTTTTCACATATAGAGATGCGTTTAAATTCTTCGGGATAAATAGCCATAAAAATAGCTTGTAACCCCTTACTATTCCAATTACATGTTTCAAGTTCCTCTTTAGTCCATAAAGATAAGGCATTTGGTTCGTTATCAATGGAACTAGTGGGTGGGGTCCACCCAACTTGGGTGCTAGCCCAAACACGCTCATCCATTGATTTTAAAAATGCCCTCATACGTACTTTTCAGTACGCATAATTGCTCCCATCAAAATAGGGAGGAACGGACAGTGATTGACTCGAATGCATCTAGATCGGGGTCGTGGATCGAGGTGAGTCTCTGATACCAATTGAAAAAGTACTTTTTGTGCTTACGAGATATACTCAAGTTTTGACCCCGAAAATTATAACGGAAGCAGTATATAATAATAAATATCAAATACACGTAAAGGATATTTAGTACTAGATGCTAACGATAATAACAATCATACACAGTAAACAAAATACGTAAACAGTAATATAAAGTCGCGATTTTTGGTGACGAAGGGAAAACTCGATACCCACGGTAATCAAGAAAAATCCTCCGGGCTTCAACGGTCAGGGAAGCAATGCACTATGAAAATCAACTTACAGCCCGGGTGGTAACGACGCGCTAACCTAGCCGACTTACTCCCGACTTATGATCCCTACGAAGGAACTCCTTGGATTTGCCCACGGCAATGGAACCGGACAACTTTCGGTCTTCACGTCAATCTTCCCTCGAACCACTTGAATTGTCAATCATGATCGAGTCTCCTTCCCGAACCAACGTCTCCAAACGAAGGTAGAAGGCAATATTTCAATAGTTAAAGAAAGTTGGTGAGAAAATTTGTTTGAACATGAAGAGTAATCTTGTAGTGTTTAGTTTTCTAAAGAGGAACAATAACAATGAAGCATGAGTGGCTTTCTTCTCAAGGAGGTACGAAAATATTTTGTCAATAGTGCTGTAGGGTTTCAAAAACTTAAGCCTAGTATTTATAGAGGGCTCCAAATTTTCGTTTAAAAATTTGCCAGTTGTACCGGCCCTCGAGCGCTCGGAGGGCACACGGAGGGTTTCCGGAGAAACCCTACGTGCGCTCGAGTGGGTATCGAGTACTCATCGAGCGGGATACATTCTGGATTTTCGGCTCGAGCGGGTATCGAGCGCCAGGCGAGTCGGGTACATTCTGGATTTTAGGCTCGAGCGGGTATCGAGCGCCAGGCGGGCGCGGAGACTTTGGACAGGCTCGAGCGACTGGAGGACGGAACGGACTTTAAACCGACAACCCCCAACCTGACATCGATACTATAATACATATGGTTACGTAATATGCCAAGTAGACAAATG
>JAODPA010017422.1:0-13177 GCA_025585075.1 Nepenthes mirabilis
TCTATTCCCTGGCATCTCTCTAATATTTTACATTTATGTTCTGCTATTATTTCAGTAATCACTAATATTATCACTAATTTACATGTTACTGTTCATCTATTTTTATATTCTACATGAATACTACATATTCTGTATGTTTTGATACCTTATTGGGTTTCAGCTCACTATTTTATCATTTGCTCTCTCCAAATAAGACGGTAGAATTAGTTTCGAATGAAAAAGAATAGTTAAAGTCTTGCTTGAAGATCTTTAGAGATCCAAAATATTTTGGAGATCTTAAAAAGAGACAGTTTGAATGTGAATACTGAATTTTGTATATGAATTCAGTATATAAATTGTATGTGATACATGTGATGAAATAGGAATTTATACTTCCATAGGTTTATAGTTCTACTTCCTCTATATGTTTTCTGAAATTTGTACAGGTTTTAGATGGTATTTCTATTCCGAACTTTTGATATAGTGGATAGAAAATATAAAATGTAAGTCGTAGGAAATTAAACGGCGTCTGTGAGATCCTGTATCTGAAATGAGAGTACCTGTTAATGGATATGATGATATTATTCTATATGTTTACAAGTTATAAGTAAGATTTGTATTTTCTTTTAACCCAATTTTAGGGGAGACTTTGTCCGTTTTCTCCTAAAACTTTAGATTATTAATTAGGTTTAGGTTTCTATTTTCTGTAATGACGAAAAATTCTGATGATGAAAAAAAACTGTTCCATCACAATTAGTATCAGAAAAAATGAGATACCCTAAGAATGATCTGAATTGTAAGCGGAAGCTTAGAGAACGATTCTAACTGACCGAATCAATAGATATAGGCATAGGATGAACTAAGTCTTAGATATTCTAGTCTATCTAAGTTAAAAATTGACTTGAACTAAGACTTGGTGATCAATCGATATTGAATGTAGGCTAGGCCTAGACCGATCATTTTAGGTTTAAGGATTCAAGTTGAACTGTTCTATATTGAGATAAAAATGAGGTGGTTAGAATTAGATGGAATGTTAGATTTTGGTCTTAAGGATTAAAGTAAATATGTCATAACGGAAAAGTAACCTTAGGAGATCCTGAGCGGATTAATCTATTTAAGGATTGTGTTTTCCTATATCGCTTATGGATCGATACTCTTGAGATAAGTAGGAGAGAAATCCCTAGTTAGAGTTACTCTTCCATTGGTCAAAATCAGCAAATTGGAAGTCACTGTGTAAGAAGTTGTAAATATTGTTTTGGGTGATAACTTATCTGATAAATTAAGGGTCAGCATGGTTATGTTATGACTGAAGTTGATCTTGAAATTTTGTGATCGGATAGACATATCTGAGGATTATATAGATGAATTTCGGTATCTTGAGAGAAAATGAGTATCAGTACTAAAGGTAGATATCAATGGTTTATAGGCTTGTTATACTTTGGTGCTTTAGGGGACATGAGAAAGGAAAATTATGGGTAGGCTCAATTGTTTGAAAAATAAAATGCCACATTCCTAAGTTGAAAAGTAGACATGTGTTCGGAATATTGGGATTATAAAATTTTGAATTGGGAAGCATTTTTGGTTCCATATTAGAACAACCCGTTAATCATGACTATGGAGAGTGTGTTCAGGTTTAACCAATGGGCTTATCGGTATGCCAACAAGATTTGAAATTGCTCAATGTGGGAGTTTTGAAATCTTGAAGTTGCTAAGGGTATAGGTATTGAATTGGGTGATAAATCTGAAGCCACATTGAACCCGTGGTAACAGTATAAATTGTAGTTTCTAATCTTGTTATGGTTTGAGGATTTGTGGGAGATGTTTCCTTGGTATGAGACTTTGAGATTTCGAGGTTATTAATTGTTAAGAACTTGAGATTTTGGGTAACGATCTGAAATTGTATTGAACCTATAATAACTGTTATAGTTAGAACTTCTTATTCTGTGGTGAATTAAGGATCTGGGAGGATTATTTCTGTGGTATAGGTATCTTAAAATTGGTTTTAATCAAGGCTACTACATAAGTTGGATGTTTGGAGAGGATTATGTACTTAAAGAAAATGTCAATTTGAGGACATGCCAACAAAAAGAGAGAAAATATTCAATCTCGAGATTTAGTATGAAATGAAATGATACATTCTGCTTGTTTAAGATTCAGAACTAAGTTAGAAAAGTGGTTAATGAAATAGGTTTGCCTTCAAACTTAGTGAATTTAGATATGGAAGAGACGCATCAAGCAATGAGGATCAAGGTAATTTCGATGTTTATATTTTGTTAGGATAACCATCTTGATTTAGGAATGAATTAGAGATATTAAGACGGTCCTTGATTCTAAAAATTTAAAGATCGTTAAAATTTTGAAGACAAAATTTCTGTAAATAGGGGAGAGTGTGAGATCCCAATCTCGAAACGTAATAATTGTAGAATAATTATGAGATGAAAATCATGTTAGATTTAAGTATGGTGGAAAATCTGATACCGAAACAAAATGAGACGAAAAGGGCCAAAACAATAGGGGCGCTCGATGGGTGCTCGAGTGCCATTTTACAAATATGGCTGCTTGATGGCCGCTCAAGGCAAGGCGGGGGCGCTGTTTTGCGAGGACCAGCACTCACTGACCGCTCAATCGGCGCTCGAGCGCCGGTCATGGGGGCAGCACATGACCTCTTTCCTTCTGCATTCTAAATGAAAAATTGAAGAGAGAGAGGTCAACCGACAAATAGCACGAAGCAGAACAGAGGAAAGAAGAAGAAGGAACAAAGGAAAAGAGGAAAAAAGAAGGAAAATCCACTGTTCCGATCCGATCCGGGTAAAAATAATGGTAGATCGAGTTAAGGTAAGTGTACTTCAAATGTTATATACTGTTTTTACAGTGTTTTAATACCACAAATATTGTATTTCTGCTCTAAATCCATGGTTCTACATGTTTATTATAAATAATACCTGTTTCTCCTGGTTAATCGGATAGATTTCATACTTACTTGTGTATACTGCTAAATATACCTCCGATTTCATAAAAATATATGTGTTTGGTGTTCGTTTATCGTCCGGACTGTTTAGCAAAACCCTAAGCACGAAAATGAAGGGATTTCTGATATGTAAAAGTTAATCTATAACGTGATAATGTCCAGGATGTGATTTATGTCTGAAAAATTTACACAGATTTATACTGTCAAATTTCTAAGGATTTATGAAGTACAACTGAAGGGTTACAAACTATTACTGTATATTTTGGAACAAATTTGAATGGTTACAAACTATTACTATATATTCTGAAGTTAACTAAAGAGTTATTGTAAAACTCTGATTGACTTCTGAAATTTAATGAGTTTTTAGTTAAGAAATAGGAAGAAAAATATTTCTGATCCTGTTAATTAGGACTTGAGACTAATATACAGTCAGATTAAGTTATTCGACATGCCTTAGAACGTTATGGTGGTAATCAAGGATAACTCTATCCATAAAATTACACGTGGTCAGCCTTTTCTCAGGGCATTAACTTAGAGGGTAATTACTATTACTGGTCGGCACCCTTGTCCTGAATCCCATGAGAAGGGATAGATCTCACAAGAAGGGATCTCCCGTTCTTATTACTAGCCTTAGATTGTGTAGAGTTAACATAATCTATCCTCGATTATTCACCCCCTCTACTAGTAGGGTCTATTGGTTGGATCCTTTACTGATAGAAAAACAGGATTTTCTATAACTCACTGTTTTGTATCGGTTTCTGACTTTTGATTTATATGTACCGATTTATAATTATCGAAGTATGATTATACTAATTCATGATTTCTGATACTTATTTAAATAGAATTATGCTCTATTCTTGTTTCCATGGACGCCTCCGTTCTTCCGATTACTGTGATTTCTATTCTAAAATACTTATATTTTGTATGAAAGTATGAATTATGATTATCGAGACCTATTTATATGGAATTATACTTTTCTCATAATTTATGTATATGTTTCTGTTCCCTAGCATCTCTGTGACCTTTTATATTTATATTCTGCTATTATTTTCGTAATCACTATGATTATCACTAATTTGCATGTTACTGTTTATCTGCACTTATATTCTGTATGAACACTGTATATTTTGCATGTTTTGGTAGCTTGTTGGTGTTCGACTCATTGTTTTACTATTTTTTTCCTCCAAATGAGACGGTAGAGCTAGTTTCGGATGAAAAAAATAGTTAAAGTCTTGCCTGAGAACCCTTTGGAGATTTGAAGTATTTTAGAGATCTTAAAAAGAGACAGTTTGAATATAAATACTGGATTTTGTATATAGATTTTATGTATATGGATTCAGTATATAAAATGTATGTGATGCATGTGATGAAATAGGAATTTACGCTTCCGTTGATTTATAGTTCTGTTTTCGCTATATGTATTCTAGAATCTGTACAGGTCCTAGATGACATCTATATTCCAAATTGTTAATATAGTGGGCAGAAAATGTGAAATATAAACCGCAGAAAATTATATGGCGTCTATGATCCAATGTCTAAAATGAGAATACCTGTTGATGGATATGATGATGTTATTCTATATGTTTACAGATTATAAGCAGGATTTATATTTTCATTTAACCCAATTTTAGGGGAGACTCTGTCCGTTTTTTTCTAAAATTTTAGATTATTAATTGGGTTTAGGTTTCTATTTTCTCTAATAACGAAAAATTCTGAGAATAAAAAAATTGTTCTGTCACACAAAGTGTAGAGATCTTTGTATTTTCGTACTCTGTTCTTCATCTTTCGCCTTAAGGGCTTTAGTAGCCGTGCGATTTTTGTAACCAATCTAATATAGTAGATTTTGTTTGTGGATTAAGTGTCCCGTGATTTTTTTCTTATGTGAGAAAGGTTTTTCATGTAAAATCTTGGTGTTCTATTTTTCTTCCTTATTCCTCTTTCCTTTCACTGTGTGTTCATGGTGGTAGTCTGTCACAATCTACCCTAACAAGGCCACGGATCATATGATCTATTGTAGTTCAAAATTTCCTAAAATTACTTAACAAGTATCTTACATGGTTAAATTGCCAAATGGAAATGAAGCTCCTCTGACTCATATTGGGGTTGTCTGAATTTCAAACATTCTATCATTGAAGAATGTGCTTTGCATGCCATTGTTCAATTATATTCTGTTATCTCTGATCACTGTTTTATTCTAGACTTTACATCATGGATAACGATTGGGATGAATAAAGCCTAGAATGGTCTCTATTGCCTTTTCAAAGGAAGAGGTCCCACCTTCAGCTCTTTCTAAAAGGATTTTTGAGTTTACCACAGAATCCCCTACTACAGCAGTCGTAGATGCAGATAGTTCTTTATCAGATATTTGACACTGTCGCTTGGGGCATTCATCAAACTCTAGAATGATGATCCTGTAATCAAGGCCGATACCATTTGTGACAATTGATAAACTATGCCCTATTTGTCATTTGGTTAAATAGAATTCACTAACTTTTAAAAACGGCCACTGAAAAACTTCATGTGTGTTGTTTGAATTGATTCATTGTAATATTTGAGGACCTTGTCACACCACATGTTATGATTGTACAAAATATTGTCTAACTATAGTGGATGAATTCTCAATAAGTACATGAATATACCTTCTCAAATCAAAATCAGCAACTCGTGATATAATTGAATCATTTTGCAATTATATTGAAACTTAATTTAAGACCGAGATTAAAATCTTTCATAAACATTCGAGCGGAGTTCCAAATGATTTCATTCTTTGCAAATAAAGAAATAATATATGAAAAGACATGTGTCAATCCTAGAATAAAATGGAGCAGTTGAAAGGAAGTACAAACATCTTCTAAATGTGGCTTGGGCAATAAAATTCCTATCAAACATGTTGGTATCAGAAGAAGGCTTGACCGCAACCTCAATTCTAATACCACTTGTTGAAAAAAAAAAGCTAGTTGGATAGGAATGCATACAAGTACACAATAGGAGAATGATGAAGAACACACAAAATTTTACGTGGAAACTCTTCACAAATTAAAGAAAAAAATCACAAGACACTTAATTCCCAATAAATCCACTATGTGAAAATTGGTTTCAAAAACTCCGAGACAAAATACAAGTAACCCACCCTAACTACACAAGCCCCATAATAACTGAGAATAAGAAAAACAATCACTCAAATTAAGAAAACTCTCACTTCGCTCTTCTGTTTTTCTTCTATTCTTTTTCTCACTGGTGGTGCACTCTACTCTCTTCTTTATTTCACACATGCCTGAACTTCACCACTCTAATTTTACCGCCTCAGCTATCTCTCTTCTGATATGCCCAGCATGCATACATATATATACAACTTGCCTGGAAACAATTTACCCAATAGGCAGGTTGCATGTGGCAAAACTTGCCACCACCTTGCAGCCTGTCATTAGCTATACAAATCATTATGCTTTGTAGAGATTGCGCCTACTCTGCAGAGATTGCGCATATCCTCTAGAGATTTCGTATGCTCACTAGCACCCATTGGCCATACTGCTTTCTTATGTGGATGGTCAATTATCCACTGACCATCTTCTCCTCACAGCCAGTCAACATCACCATTGATCAGATTCTGCTTCCAGCTAGTCAATCTCCCGTTGGCCGGCTTCTGCTACTCGACTACTAGCTTTTTACCTGCTCTACAAAAGCACTTTAAAAATCCACTCCGGATTTCCACCGTAAAATGCCATTCCGATATTTTGCTCTCCAAAAATCTACTCCGGATTTCCTTACCAGCAAGTGCCATTCTGGCTCTTAAATGTACTCCAACATTTCATCCCAGCAAATGCACTCCAGCATTTTCCACTTCAAAAATATACTCCCGCTTTTTCACTTCGGAGAATCCACTTCGGATTTTTTCTCCAGAAATTCACTCCAAATTTCCTCTCTGGAGAAATCCGCACCGGATTTTCCACTACGGAGAACTCCTCTTTGGAGAATTTCATCTCCTTAATTTTCTTCTCTTGAATTTTCTTCTTCGAAAAATTCACTCCGAAAAATTCATTTCACTCTGACATATTGCAAGTCGGCATTTTTTCACATGGGAGTGACCCCAATAAATTTTCCCTCACGACATGTGGGAAAAACTTTGCCCTTTTTTCGACAACCTCATCGCCTACCTTTTGGCAATTTTTTCTCAACTAGGATTCCGACGTCAACCTCCGTAAGCCTGAATGATACTTTTTTCTGCTCTACTGATCCAGCAATAGTTCCACTCTCCTTCAACTTTTTCTCTACGGTAGAATCATTCTCTCTTACACTTCACCTTAGAAATCTCCTCCTGCTATCTTAACCAATACCCTCTTTGGTTACCTTCGCATTTCCCTTAGCAACACAGGTTTTTATCAGGTACCGCCCTAATCTCCTGCTTCTCTTTGCCATAACTGAGGCACCTTTGATGAGTTTCTATTGGCCATCGCCAAACGCCGTCTTGAAGCCTTCTTCATCCAGCTTCTTGGTTGAAATCACATTCAACCTCAAATCTAGAGCATGTCGCACGCCCTTCAGCACAAACTTGTTTCCGTTACTTTTCCGCAAGCAAATATCCCCGATGCCAATAACTCTTAATGAGACACCATTACCCATCTTCAATACCCTGCGACCTACGGACGTATAACTCATGAAGTGGGACTTCCTAGGTGTCGCATGGTGTGAGGCCCCACTGTCCATTACCCAACTCGTCTCCTGGCTCGGTAGCCTCTATGCTTCCCCTGCATGGACAATCAGGAGATCTCCGCAGAAAGTGACAGTCTCCCGATTATCACCATGATCCCGTTTCTCCTAATGATCACTTCTGCCCTCCTCCTCCTGTTTCCTCAGCGGGTAATCCCGCTTTATGTGGATCTTCTTGCCACATTGGAAGCAGGTCCTCTCCTGAAACTTATTCTAATTGTTGCTCCTCTCTGATTTGCAGCCTCCACCTCATTCCCTCGATTTCCCTCGTCCCCAATTGTTGGTCGCCACAAGCAAACTTAGTTGAGAGCTTGAGACCTCACCGCTTTTCCTCCGCCTTGACTCATTCATAAGTAGGGAAGTTATGATCTCGTCTAGTCTCAGCATGTCCTTCCTAAACAATAGCGTCGTGACTATGTGATCGTACGGTGCTGGTAAGGATGCCAGCAACACCAATGCTTTATCTTCCTCTTTGATCTCGTCATCAAGGGTTGACATCTGCATCACGATCCGATTGAACTCATCCAAGTACCTTTTAAAGCTCCCACTTTTCTACAACCGCAGGCCATAGAACTACTTCTTCACATGTAACCTGGTTGTCAAAGATTTAGACTTATATTGGCCTTCAAGCTTCTTCCAAACCTCAACCGGGTCTGACAAGTCGAAGACCACTTGTAGCATGTTGTCTGCCAGACAAAATTTGGTAGTATAGTTTATAAGATCTCTCTTGTCTTGTCATTCTTCCTCAGTCAAGTTCTCCGCCTTCTCATCATTCTTTCACAGTGCTTTCACCGTTCCTTTTCGGGTCAAAATATTTCTCACCCTTTCCAACCAAAGGATGAAATTATTTTGCCCATTGAACTACTCCATGCTAAACGTCACATTCCTTAACGACGACGCCATCCAACCGACGGTTCACAACCTATCTATGAGACCACTTGTTGGTATCAGAAGAGGGCTTGACCGCAACCTCAACTTTGATACCACTTGTTGAGAAAAAAGGCCGATTGGACAGGAATGCACACAAGCACACAATGAGAGAAGGAGGAGGAACACACAAAGTTTTACGTGAAAGCCCTTCATAAACCAAAAGAAAAAATCACTAACAAGGTGCATTTTCTTTGATCCAAAAGGAAGAGTGTGCATTTTCTTTGGACACCCTTTTGGGACAAAGGGATATAAGTTCCTAGGATTAGACACTAACAAGGTGTTTTTATATCAAATTGTAGCATTTTATGAATCTGTTTTCTCATTTAAATAAAGAAATTGTATGAATCTGCTAATACTATTTCCAACTCAAATAGCGTATTATCTATGTATTTTCCTCAACAGACTGAGTCTTATATTAATCGGCCAACCTATTATCAAGATGTTGCCTTTCACCTAAAACTCAAAACTCTACAAATACTTTGGTCTTTATAGAATAGGTAATACTTTAACATTTCAAGTTAGATGTTTTGAATTGAAATTAGTAAAAGTCTTTAATTGTAAAATTAAATTATACCAATGAAGCCCTTTAAAAATGATATCGTGTAGTCAAGCCTATAGTGATCTTCTAGAAGACGTAAACGTATGACAATTGTGTAATCATTCGAATGATGAATTTATAATTTAAACTCAATCAACTTATTGTCTAGTATTTAATTATCAATTAGAAAAATTTTCTAAGTTATGTGTATTATATCTTGTTATGACTTGAATATGATAATTTAAATTATTTAAATGCTAAAATTTTATGAGTCCTTTCACCAAGAATCAAATTAATTGAATAATTATCTGCCCCATTCCCCTTCCCAATATCAAGTGGTTTCCAAAATATTCCACCATAACCAAACCACCTTGCAATTAACCATCCATGCCAACTCCGCAAACCGTTCCTTTCTAAAGTTATATATTGTTAAGGTAATTTTTATGATTGTCATATTCAATGACCCTATGTAATCATATATCGATATCGGATTGTATTTCGTCAAAACATATATCTATACCTGTCCATTCCGGCTTCCAAGAATACTGTGCTTGCCGTGAGCTCATCATGAGCTCGAGCCCAAAATCCCAAAACCCTGTGCTTGCCGCAAGCTCGAGCCCAAAATCCCAAAGTCCTGCGCTCGTCATATGTTTGCCACAAGCTCAAGCCCAAAATGCAGAAACCCCCCGCTAGCTGCGTGCTTCCTCCCCGCCTGAGCGTGCCGAGGGTTTCACGTGAAACCCTATGTGCACTCGTCGTGCGCTCGAGCCGTGCTCGAGCGCCACGGCAACGGGCAATTTTTTTTAATGCGTTTTTCGAGCCCTCTATAAATATAGACCTATAATCAGTTTCTCTAATGACTGATTGATGTATTTAGAGCCTTCCCACTTGAGAAAAACTTATTTCCTACATTTTAATCTTACTCCAAATTGATAAAACCGAAATTACTACGTTGTGCCTCATGCTCTAACAGATTTTCTCATCACTTTCTCTTTATCAATCAATCACCTCTACCCTTCTATCTTCGTTGGTGACGATGGTACATTAAAGAATGGGATCCGATCATATTTGGCAAATTTAAGTGGCATGAGAGGGAAGATTGATGTGAAGACTGGAAGGCATCCAGTTCTATTGTCGTGGGCAAATCCAAGGAATTCTTTAGTAGGAATAACAAGACTGAAGTAAGTCGGTTAGGTTAATGCGCTGTTATCACCGGGTTTGTAAGTTAATTTTCATAGTGCATTTCTTCACTGACTGTTGAAATCCGGAGGGTTTTTCTTGATTACCGTGGATATCAAGTTTTCTCTTCATCACCAAAAAGTTTACTTTATTTTTATATTCATATTACTCGGAACATCTAGATATAAATATTCTTTACGTATATTGAGTATTTGATTTTGTACTACTTCCACTAATTTATTACAAGGTCGAAATCCTATCGTGCTATTTGGGACGAAATGTCCTCTTTCATATATAATAAGCCATCCAACACAGAGCCAGACGCCTCATTCTTCTCAATTATTGCCTTCAGTTGCAAAAGAATTTACTGCGGAGAATCGCCCCACGTGAGGGAGAGAGGGGGGAAGAGAGCACAGAGATCGGAGAAGAGAAAGGGAGGATAGGGAGTATTGCGGGGCTCTGTTTTTGCAATTGCTGTTGTAGAAGTCACAGTCGCTGGAGCTGCTGCGTGCTGCTGCTCCATTCTGTGTTCAAGGAGGTGAAGTACAGTGGAATATCATTATGGAGCTGCTGCTATTGACATCGTAAATGTTGGGTTTTAATCACTTTTTTATAAGTGTCACAATAAATAAACTGTCATTAAAAGGTCGTACGAGGTTCGTGCGATGATTAGAGCACTATGAACGGTCAAGAGGTGGGCTGAGTTGATGCACTCGAAGCTCGCTTGAGTGGAGCCCGAGCGCCAATTCCAATTTGCTTGCCAAGATACCATGCTTAAGGCTCGCTTAAGTGGAGCTCAAGCGCTGATGCCCATGTTATTCATACTCGAGTTGTGCCTGCCAAGTGCTCTAATATGGCTTAGTATTCTAAAATTGTGTAAACGCGATTTTAGGGTTAAATTTCAAAATCATTCACACACAAGAACTGTCGCACATAGAGAGAGAGGAGACCAGAAAAGAGAAGAAAAAGGGGTTCGACATCCAGTTGAAATCTAATTTGAGTTTCGTTTTTCGCTAATGTTTGGTACATCATTCAATAGGTGATTTCTAGAAGTGTATTTTCGTTTGATTACTCTTATTTTTCGTTATATTTCTATTGTGGGTTGTTGGATTTGTTGAGAAGATTGTAATCAACTATTTTTCACTTGGGATCGTTGTGAAGGGATTTCAAAAATGGTTTTTATAACTAACACTTTTGTAGTTGATTATTTTAGAGTTTATTTCATGATTTTTCTCTTGGTTGAAAAAGATTTTCTATATTAAAAACGTTATACATTATTATATTTTTTATACTCACTAGTTTGATAGGTAACGTATAACGGTGGTTTGAGTTTGTTCAATTGTACTAGGTTGTGTATATCTGGGTCGAGCTTTGCCAGTAACCTGCCGTGCTATTGTGCCATTACGCATTATTACTGCTGCGGTATACTCTGTTTTGCCATGAAGAAAGAACCATGACAGGTGGCTTCCTATACTGCTCAATGTTTCATCCTCTTGCAAATGTTTTCTGTCTTCTTGTAGATGATGGGCTCGTTTTCATGATCCTCCATTAAACTCCAAACCTAAGTTTTCATCTTATGCAATTTGTCTCCCATTTCGTGAAAACAAAACATAGTTATCTTTGCGTTAAACTCAAATTTAAGGCATAATTAATCGGGCTATTTGTTTTAATGTAGTAGAAATCGTGGCTTACAATTTAGGTAGTTTTCATTTGAAGAATTTGAGACCTGTAAGTCTCATGAACAGTGGCAAAACAAAATGGAGAAAAAGATGAACAATATCGAAAAAAGAGAAAGATGAAATTAGATGATAATTTGTTGTAGGAATCTTATGATTCATGCTTTCCATGTAAATGCTGTTGTTAGGGTCTTGTTGATGAAATCTGCGTATGGAATTTCTCTCTAATTTAAGCAACAGTAACAGGCAAGTGTATGTTATTTAAACCGTGAGGTACTGTGTAGTTGCTACTGCTCTCTGCCATGAAATGGCTTTCGCGCAGAGTGTTTATTTTATTTTATTGGGGTAAAATTAGTAGCTCGATAGTTTATATTTTATTATGTATGATTCAGTAATATTTGGTTGATGAAATAAAGTATAAATTGTATAAACAGGGAAACAACGGCTTGCCTTTCTCTTGAACAGGGAAAGAACAGCTTGCCTTTCTCTTGAACAGGGAAAGAACAGCTTTGTATAAACAGGGGAACAACAGCTTGCCTTTCTCTTGAACAGAAGATTTCCATGCTCTTGTGGCTCTAGGCCGGCGCCTGAACGTTGGGATAGATTTCAAACAAAAGTGGAATTTCTCGGATATTTGATAGTGATAAAATAGAGTTTATTTTATTATTTTATAACTTTAGAAGTAAAGTTAATAAAATGACAGGGTCAGTAATAATCGGATAAAAATCTTACAAGTCGGCATACAAGGAAATATGGGGTGAATGTTTAAACATTAGAGAATTTGGGTAAGTTTTGTCTAGTATTGGGCCTAGTGTGTGGCGGTATCGTCTTATGAGTCATATGGCTTCGTGGGATGTAATGGGCCAATGAGATGCTAATTGTTGAATACTTAATATTTCCATAGATTTCTTGGCATATAAGGAAATATGGGACGAATGTTTAAACGTCAGAGAATTTGAATAAGTTTTAGTCAAGTATTGGACTTTATGAGTCGTATGGTTTAGTTGGACGTAATAGGTCAGTGAGATGCTAATTGTTGAATACTTAATGTATCTACCGATTCCCTAGTGATGACTTTCTTTATATTAGTTTTGATCATGTAACCGTAATCTTTATCAGTAACAAACGTCACTTCTATTTTTGTACGTAATCATATGAGTATATTATTGGCTTTTTATAATTAATACAAAAAAATTATAT
>JAODPA010017423.1:0-38388 GCA_025585075.1 Nepenthes mirabilis
ACTTTATTTTTAAAATTTCTATTTAAAAATATAAAACTTCACTAAAAAATTCATATTTCTAACATTTATCCAAACGTTTGGCTTACTATTCTCACATCCTATATTTTTTTCTATGCAGTTTGATTAGCTTTGCCAGTTGTTCTTTTTTCTAAGCAGTCTGATTAGCTCTGCCAGTTGTAATAACAACATATATGTTAGTAGAGAGACGAGGACATAAAGAATGACGATATCTCTCGCGCATTAGAGCTTCCACGGTTAGCGCATTTTTTAATCCCACACTCGTAGTCCAACGCACCAATCCATCTCTAATCCGGATCCCCAACAGTCCTATACGACATCCTTTACACTTGTGTTGAAGGGGTGAACCCAAGAGGCACTCCCCTTTCAAAAATTGGCGTATGCCGCTTCAAGCGGCGAGCACACGGTATTCTTTAGTAAAAGGCGAAAGAATAGTTCGCTCTGTGCTCACCGCGCGGCTCCGTACCCCAAATCATTGCTGGACACTGCTTTATCTAATCATGCAAGCGCCATACACCTTTCATGTCTCGATGTGGGACGTTTACCGCCTTCTACATTAGCTGACCCCTTATTTCCACATTTCCCGCCAGCTACCTGAACTTCCTCGGCGTCTAGTCTAGGTCATCACAGAATTTGAAATCTGCTTCTATTTTTAAATTTTCAGAGTCTCTTTTTTAGCTGATCTACGATTACTCTACTGTTTGTTCTGTCTGCGCGAAAGCAGGTGTGATGAACATTGCTCGTGAGTTGTTTAAGAAATTCAGAACCCGTACGTGAAGCTTGCCTTCTGGAGGTATTCTTCGTTGACGTGATTTGTTCTCACTGCGAATTTCTGACAGCAATTATGCTTCCAAGGCGTAAGATGCAATGATTTGTTGCTTTGTTTGCTGAGTGCATATAAAATTCGTTGTAGCATATGAAGTGTTTGATAAAATTGCTGAGTGGGATTTGGAACTAGGTGATGTGTAAATCAAGGCTTCAGCAGATGATATTTTTGCTGTTAAGTCGTTATAAATTAATCAGTTAACTAATTAATTGATTACCTATAACTGTCAGGTGGTTAGAAAAATAGTTTGCTTTGTTAGAAATTAGTTAGACTAGTATAAGAAGATAATTTATACCTCAATACATATAATCAAAATAAAGTATCGTCACAGCAGCTGTTTGTCTTCTTTCTCCAGAAACACTGCTTCTCTTCTATTTTTCTTTTCTATTTTCTTAGCTTATTGATTTCTCGAAACCTTTAGTTTGACATGATATCAAATCTGAATGGCTTCCATTACTACCACCTCCTATAAAGATCATTCTGAAAACATGCCTCCTGAGTGAATAATACTTCCAGCCCATATTACATACATGATCGATGGAACTTTGCATTGAGTGCAATAACCCTGGATAGCGATAACCCTGGATCCCTACCCGTTTATCAACTACTATATGAAGATAATTGACCTTATTGGAAATGCTCCATGGAAATTGCATTGAGTGCGAAGAAAAAAACCAAATTTATCGATGGAACTTTGCCAAAGCCTTCAGCTAAAGATCCCTTGTTTGATACATGGATGAGAAGCAACAACATAGTTAAATCCTGGATCTTAGTTTCTGTAGCAAGAGATTTGTGCCCCGACATTCTTTATATATAATCAGCAATGGACATTTGGGAGAATCAGAAAGATCAATATTCTCAACACGACAGACCAAGAATCTTTCAATTGAAAAAGTCCATCTCAACATTAGTCCAAGAACAAATTCTGGTAAGCTCATACTTTATTAAACTTAAAAAGGATATTGGGAAGTGTTATTGAATTCCAGACCTACACCAGTTTGCAAATGTGGAGGGTGCATATAAGAAGTAATAACTAGCATGAATGAGCATTAGAATGAAGATTATATGTTGCAACTCTTGATGAGGCTTAATGATTCCTATTCCAACATTTGAAGTCAAATTCTGTCATAACTTCGGTACAAGCAAGTGATAATAATGATGTTAAAATAAAATTAATCCACAATAAGGTCCAACAATCAAAATCGAGTTGGATATTATATACCAAAATCCATAAGCAAAATACTCATATATGAATGATGTGGTCCCAACGGTGGTCAAACTATTCCCTTTTGGCCCAAATTGATACTGTATCTACTCAATCTATGAATTGCTACAAGGAAGAATGTCTAACCAAAATTGAAATATACAAATAGCAAAATTACATACATAAATTCACAATGGCACACCGGCCCAAATCTCACTTTGTGAAAACCAAATTCTCAATCCTATATGTTATAATAAATCTAAAAGTAAATCCAAAATACTACAATAATTTTCTAACTAAATTCCTTCAACAACCCTCTATCCAAACCTGCAAGTTGTCTGAGCTCACTAACTAAAAAGGGTTCTAAAACATTTCAAATGTGAGGCTAATATTCAACAAAACATATATATATATATAATTGATGGGTGCACCGGAATATGGGCCGGCCCACGGTCAACGGAGGCCCAAAAGGTATGCTAAACGGTCAACGTAAAAACAGCCCAACAGGGCTCAAAGGCCCAAAGCTTGAAAGGCCCAAGACGGTCAACGCCATCGTTGACCGTTTGGACTCCGAAGACAGGTAACACACGCAGACTGTCAACGCACGCATTGATCGGAATCACTATAGTAACAGGCAGGCCAAAAATAAAAAGGCTTTTACGGGCTAGGCCCACTCAAGCCTACGATCCATCAGACGGCTGGCGACGACTTTTCTGGCAATTCCCACGATCTCTGCCGATCCCCAAAAAGGATAAGAAAGGCGCTAGATTTTGTCAATCTCTTGCCAAATGAGATGCTCCAACGATAAAAAACGCAGAAGGAAGGTGAGTGATTTGGAAAGCCGTTGACCACTATGAAAGGAAATTGTTTCAATTCCTTTGGCAATTGGCATCAATTCTGAAAGGCAGGCCAGCCAATGAATCAGGTAGGGATCACTCCTTCCAAAGCAGGAGGATCGCCTGCTCAACCATAAGTAAGCTCTGGAACTTTCGTTCCAGGCATGCTTTCGGTTACCAACACTTTCTGTTACAAACGCTTTCAGTTTCCTAAGCTTTCGGTGATGAACGTTCTCAATCATTGACGCCTTCTGTTACGCAAATACTGACTCAAGCAACCCAAAAAACCTAATGCATACAAACGTGTCCCTCACGGCCGTTTACTGCCTCCCCACCTTCCAGATTTAAGAAGATATTTTCGTGTCTCTTTCATCTGGAAAGAAACACCCTCTCACTTTCTCTCCTTCTCAATTCTCAGTTTCATAAACCTTCTTATCTTTCGAAAGCTGTTTATTGATTTGAGCGTCGGAATGTTTACGGTGGGATAACTTCCCACCGACACACTAACCTCCTGTTCTTTTTAGTAGTGTGCAGGATCCAACTCAGGGAACGGTGCCGGAATCAGGACAAGAAGAATCATCTCGAATCTATTCGAAGTTCGGATCCAGGACGCATCAATAATATACGAATATATGTGAGTAAAATAGGTATAAAAGATAGTAAATCATAATCACATATTGAAATTTAAAATGTTCAATTTTTGATAAATAAGTTCAATAACATTATAGTTTGTAAATTATCTGACATGCACAAATATACGAAAACCTATGAAGCATATGAAAAACATAAGAAGACTAAGAAGCATATGAAAACATATCTAAAAACATGAAAATTAAAGAATTGTATTAAAAACATATAAAATTTTAAGAATCAAAGATCAGTGACTCGTATACCGACTAAATTGAATGACAAACTTTAAAGTTTGGTTTGTACATATTCCCGATAGATTAAGGTCAATACATTATTATTCAAGATCCGTAATTGGGCCATCTTTAGTATTTTATATAAATAGGGTCAGACGTGACTTTCTTTTAGCACCTATAGATTATAAGAGCAATCTTCAAGTTACACATAAGTATACTAGGATTAAAGAGATTTTGAAAAGGTAAAGAGACGTCCTCATCATGGCCGTCCCACGTGTCAACTCCCCATACGCAGTGGGCAGGCGTAAGCCTTAGGGTTTCCTGGGGCGATGTCACATCAATCGCCCATCGCATTCAATGCCTCATGGGGAGGGGGAAACGGCGGCGAAAGTTAGGTTCTGTAATTTACAAGAGGACCCCGGACACCTTTCACGCCAACAGAAGACGAAGACCGCGGCCTATGATGGCGAAAAGACGCTTGCAAGGCATGTCAAACGGTTAAATCCTCGAACCGCTTGACATGGGGGGCTCGTGATAGGTCCTGGAACTTGGGCCCAAAAATCACAGGCCCAAAAGGCCGCACAAGAAGGCCGGCCCAAAGGGCCCACGAACTCGGCCAGATTCGAACAACTGGCTCGTCTCCAACTTGCTTGGCCGCCGGGACAAACAAGGAAGACTCCTCTAGGACGGGGACCATCAGAAAGACCAAAATAACCCAGATGCCAGCTCAGCGCACGCAACGGCTCCTGACACGCCGTACCTGCAGGCCATGCGCCTCTGAGCGCTGTATCTGCAGGCTATGACAGGTGTCCCTGTCACAGCCGCACCCACAGTGGTGGCGATGGTGGCAGACAGTTCTGACGTGCCAGCGCCACGTGTCGCCTTCCATACGACATCACGCTCCCTATAAATACCCAACTCAGGCAGCAGAAGAAGGACCTTTTCTTCGCTCTCAGAACTCCATAGCCAGACTTTGGTAAAATCCCAAAGAAGAGAAAAAACAGAGAAGTGATACTCACTGAGTTGTAATTGCCCTAAGGACGTTAAGTCTCCTAGGCCTCCACTGCTATATTTCTTCTTCTCCATAGTAAGATTATTCGGACGACAAGTCCACCACCGTGGTTTTTCATCCTTCATCATACTGAAGGGTTTTCCACGTAAAGCGAAGTGTTCATCCCCGCTCCCAAATTTCTCTATTCGCTAAACTTCCCTTTACTTTGTGTTGCTCCAACTCTCAACCCGCGCGCCAAGAGATCCGTTCACACCCAACCTCTTGCGCGTCCAGAGTTCCCGGACGCAACAATATAAATCATGTTTTAAGTGTTGAATTTCTATAATAATATTCTTGTGTGCCTTTAAATTTTGTATAAATATTTTTGCATGACTTTAGATTTTATATGTGTATTTCCACGTCTTAAATTTTCAGATAACTATTCATAAATGTTCTATATTTAAAAATAAAAAATTATTCGTATTCGAATAAAGTTTTAATTTTGTTTAAGTATGGACCATTATAGGTTAAATATTTTCAGATATATCTTAATATATCGTTAATAAATCGAAAATTGAATCTATTATCTGCGGGTCAGAAAAGCAACATTTGGCACTGACTATATAGATTATATATATTGGCCCACCTATGGGTCGTAAATAGTAGCATATTATCTTTAATTATGTGGAAACAATTATAACCCATACTTAAATATTCGCTATTTGTTGGTGAAATTATGACTAATTCTTAATCCTTTTTGTATGTTAGTATAATTTTAATATATTTTATGTGTTTACACAGTATGGCATGATATATGTTATAATACAAATTTGGCATTATTGATTATTAGCATTTAGCTTTCACACAATTTATCAAAAACTAGCATTTCGGATTTTCAATTATGACATGATTCTAGTATATTTTGTTACTATATATATCCATATATAAAAATATCTACGCATTATTGAGCGTTAGGCTCACTCTTACCATTGATTTTGCTAACCCTCCAGATTATCGGGCTCATATTACTTATAAGATATTCGGATTCAGAGATATGCTATTTGAAAGTTAGTTTTTAAGAAGTTAGAATGATTAATATTTTAATATATTGTTGGATAAGAATTGTAGCTTTTAGTCGTTAGATTTCGGTATTCTGATTTATGTTTTTATCCTGCTAATTATGATAGAATTGTATAAGTTCAAACAGTATTTTTGGTTGATTATATGGTTTTAATACTCTCATATTCATTAAGATATTTTTTTCCTTATGATTTAAGGTCAAATAATTGTTGATATTTAAAATAACTTTCATGTGTAGTGGGTCCTCTGATTTGATTACTAAATTTTACTTGGGCCATTTAATGGTATTTGATTACAGGTTTGTATCCAAGTGTTCTGCTTAGGTTTTAAGTTAGTGAAATAAATAATTAAATTTTTAAGTCTTAAAAATAAAATTTTTTATTTAAATTAATAATGATTTAAGGAATTAATAAATTAGATTTTGAGACTGGGGACGTGACAAGGCATGCATCAGTGCAATGGCCAAAACACCCAGCTCACACAAGTACGACCCATTCCATCCAAACTACACATAAGTGCCTCCCCATGAATAAGTACTACTCACACTACCAAACCCATGCATGAGCACCCATTATACATATATCAAGCACTGCGATTTTGCCTCAAATGTGCTCATGTGCAGCTCTTGTGCCCATCAAGCGCTATACCTCATTCCTACAAAAATTGATTTTTTAAAAAATTTTGTTGTATAATTATTCCCCCTATTTACCCTATATATGAAAATTATAGCAATAAAAATATAAATCGGGGAATCAGGTGTTATATTCTCGATGGGACGTTATCCTAATATCAATAAAGTCTTCTCCTTAGTTGTATAAGAAGAAACACAAAGAGAGATTAGCCAAAACAGCCAAGCCTCTAATTTTGTTGCACCACTCAGCAGAAACTCTAGAAAATAGTCACTGGTCCAAATTATAGAGGAATCACAACAGCCAGATAACATACAAGAAAGAAAGGCCAACTTGTATTTATTGTGGAATTGCTGGCTATACAATTGATAAATGTTACAAGATCTAAGGCTATCCTTTAGGATCCAAAAACATAGGAAAGAAATATTCCAACAATCTCATGAATCAAGCTGCAGCTAATCAAGTCCATATTGAAACCCAAATAGAAAGAGTGCCCCAAATATACCACAAATTTCATTCAACTGTAAACAATACTATTATCTTTGATACAACCTCAATGTGATACAGCCATTTCCTCCGAACAAACCCATTGCTTTCCAATCATCATTTTTCAAGAAGAACAATAATTTTTCGGCGGAATGAAATCCACAGATAGATCAGTTTAGAAGTACCATTTGTTTTTCTATCAATGGGATGATCAATAAATCCTCAAAATGGATACTAGATATAGGGGCAACCAACCATATAGTCATTTCTGCTACCTTATTGAGTTTCATAACAACTAACAACATATAGCCAAGTTAAGTTACCAAATGAAACTTCATCTATTGTCACTCACATACAAACAATCAAGATATCTAACACAGTTACACTAAAAATGTGTTGTGTGTTCCTTCTTTTAACTTCAATCTTATCACTGTTAGTGACCTTATTAATAATCTTCCTTGTTATTTTATACTATTATTTGGATATTGGTTTTTATAGGACCTATGCTGAAAGAAGATTGGTATGGCTAAAGAGCAAGGAGGGCTATACTATCTGGTATAGCCCAAAAACAATTTGCCACATATTGCTTCCTCAATTTCAAAATCAGCTTTTCTCATGTGGCATACTCAAGACTAGAACATCCTTCCTGGTATAGAATGAAACATTGTTCCCCATGTATACCTGATTTAGATACAACTCAAATAAATGACTGTCATGTATGTCCCCCCAGCTAAACAGCACAAATTTCCTTTCCCTATTCACATTAATAAATCTCAAAATGCATTTGATTTGATACATTGTGATGTTTGGGGTCCATTTATTGTTCCTACGCATGATGGTTTCAGATTCTTTCTCACCTTGGTGGATAATTATTCTAGATGCACTTGGACATACCTCATGAATTTAAAAACACACACAGTTTTTAATACCTACATTTTTGCCATGGTTGAAAGGCAATTTAATGTCAAAGTTAAACTATTCAAATCAGATCATGGAAATAAATTTTTTGTCACTGAGTTTTTCAGAAAATAAGAAATTATTTATCAAAAATCATGAGTTGTTATTCCTCAACAAAATGAGATAGTTGAACGAAAATATCAACATATCTTAAATGTTGCTAGAGCCTTGCAATTTCAATCCGATTTACCCATAAATTTATGGAATCATTGCGTTCTCACTTTTACTTATCTCATTAACCGTATGCCTATTCCTTTATTAGTTAGAAAATTATCTATTGAGTTACTTTTTGGATCCCATCCGGCATATACTTGTTTCAGAATATTCGGTTGCCTTTGTTATACTACCTCTTTGGCTAGAAACAGAAACAAATTTATTCCTAGGGCCCATAAAGGACATCTTCCTTGGATATCCATATGGAATCAAAGGTTATGAACTTTTTGACATTCAATTCCAGTCTATTTTCATATATTATCTCTCATGAACACATTTTCCCTTTCAAAAACCACAGTAGAAGTAGCACAATTAGATTCTTTTGTATTCTCATTATTATCCTCTAAATATTCAGACATTGAAACTCATAATCACACATCATCTCCTACATATTTTTCTCCTTCAGAATTTGAGCCTTCTCAGCCATTTTCACATCCTCCACGTTACCTAGAAAATCTAACAGATCAAATAGACCACCTAGCTATCTCTAACAATGCCATTGTCACCTTGCCAACTCAAGTGAACAAGTTGTTCCTTCAAACATGGGTCCTCATCCGAAAACAATTAAACAATATGATATTTCTTCTTCAATTTTTAACACCAAAATATCACCTCCACATAAATCTTACATTTTTTGCACTTACTGTTTCACTCGAACCCACTTCCTATACTGAGGCAGCCATTAAACTCAAATGGATTGAGCCTATGGAGAAAGAATTGCAAGCTTTACAACAAAACCATACCTGAACTATTATTGATTTACCTCCATGTAAGAACATTATTGGGTGTAAGTTGTTTTACAAAGTCAAACTTAAATCAGATGGATCTTTTGAAAGAAATAAGACAAGACTAGAATTTGAAGGTTACACTTAATAAAAAGGGTTTGATTATCTTGACGCCTTTGCTCTAAATATCAAATTTACCTCTATTCAGGTTCTTATTGCTGTAGCTGCCACCAAAAATTAATTTTTTGGAACAACTTGATGTTAACAATGCATTTCTTCATAGTGATCTTGATAGAGAAATATATATGTAAATTTCACGAGGGCTTGGGGGGAGTTCAAAGTAAAGTATGTAGACATTACAAATCCTTGTATGAATTAAAGCAAGTTTCAAGACAATAGTTTTCTAAACTCTCTCAGTTTCTCAAAACAATGGTTTTAAACAATCCTCAGTTGATCATAGACTCTTTACTCATACACATGGGACTTCTTTCATTGCATTATCGATATACGATGATATCATTATAGCTGGCAATATTAATGCCACTATTGAAGAACTCAAGACCTTAATTGATATCCAGTTCAAAATCAAAGATTTAAACCCTTCAAAATATTTCCTTGATCTTAAAAGTGCTAGATCTACAAAGGTTATTTCTTTTTGTCAAAGAAACTTTGCTTTGGATATCACCTCAGATGCTGGTTTTCTTGGATCAAAATTTGCTGCAATACCTCTTGTATAGAATCACAAGTTTGTATCAGAAATAAGAACTGAAATACCAGATCCTTTAGCCTATAGAAGACTTATTGGACGACTTTTATACCTTAATGTGAGAAGATTAGATTTATCCTATTGCACTTAAGTTCTTGGTTAATTCATGGTATGTCCTCGTGATACTCATCTCTTGGCTACACATTGGGTAATAAAATACCTCAAGGAAACTCCAGCACAAGGCCTTTTCTTTTCCAATTCATTATCACTTCTTCTCAGGGCTTTTTCTAATTTTGACCTAGATTCTCGTCTATCAATTACAAGATATTGTATATTTCTAGGAAATGCACTTATTTTCTAGAATTCTAAGAAACAACCTATAATTTCTTGATCATCCGCAGAGATTAAATATAGAGTTATGGCTTCCACATCATGCGAGATTTAGTGGCTTTTCTAATTTGCACATTTTGCATAAACAACCAGCTGTATTATTCTGTGATAACAAAGCTGCTCTCTATATTGCTTTTAGCCCTGTGTCCCATGAAAGAGCGAAGCACAGTAAAATAGATTGTTTATAATACATGAAAGGATTCAAGTTGGTCTTCTGCATCGTCTTCATGTTCAAACTAGTCATCAAGTGGCAGACCTGCTCACGAAGTCATTTAAGTCGCAACCAATTTTCTCTATTATTATTCAGGATGAACCTAATTAATATTCATTATTCGTCTTGTGGGGGAGTCTTGGATAATGGTTATTAGGTTGTTAGATAATTAGTTTGTTTTGTTAGAAATTAGTTAGACTAGTATAATAAGATAATTTGTACCTCAATTCATGTAATCCGAACAATGTATCTTTACAGCAATTGTTCAGCTTCTTCCACTAAAACCTCTACTTCTCTTCCATTTTTCTTTTTTGTTTTCTTTCATTTAAGAAACAAAATTTTGCTTCTTTATTTATCAAAACCTTAATTTTAACGGTTGTCACATCTCTCCTATAAATGTGCACAATAGATATGCCGCTGCTATCAAGGATGTGATGTCAATTAACTAGGAATTCGCTGGTGCAATACAATAGTTGCCTATACCATCATGCTGGAGTCAAATACGTTTGTGACTGATTGATCTTCCTTCCCAGCCTGAACTCCTTTTCTGCTTTCTTGGGTGAATTATGATTAATATCACAATGAGATAAATCAAGGGTCAAACTAATACCAATCTATTTCATAGCATCAGTCCTTTTGCCTCTGATGAAAAAACTGTAGGCTTCAGCCCAAAATGGTGAGCCGGCCCAAGCTGCTGAGCCAGCCTTGAGCGAGCCCACGAGCCGCCAAGCCACGAACGCAACCGGCTCCAGAAAGCCGTTTTCGAGTGGCAGAGCAAAATCATTCGTTTCATCTTCCTCGATGATTTTGTAACCATTTGGCGTTTAACTCTGTTAATTGCTGAAGCATTTGTGGTCCATTAAATAGTGATAACTCTCCATTAAGTCAATTAATCAATTTTGGCCGGTTTGAGTTTCAAACGCTCGGTTGAGGCGGGTGATGGTTTCGCCTATAAATTAAGCATTTTGACTTTGTCCCTGGCACCAAACTCAAGCTATACACCATCTAAACGAGTGAAAGAGTGTCCAGAAGCACGGAGCCGGTCTGAATCGAACGTCCGAAAATAGAGCACCAAATGGCCGGAGGTATATTAATCGATTTTAAATTCCGCTTTTGTGGTTGTTTTAACCACTTCAATGTCTAACATTTGGTATCAGAGAAAGGCTTCAACTCTGCCTTTGTTGTTCTGTAATTTTTCGGTTTTTCCCGAATTCGTAAAAAATTAAAGTCTTCGTTTTTTTGAAGATTCGATTCAAACGAGCACTGGAAATCGATGGAAAATTAAAATTTTAAAATTTTCATATATTTTTCATCATTTATGGTGTTCGTATCGTGCTGTTTGAATCGGGTCTGGAATTCGGGTCGAGTCATTCGTTATCGGGTTCGGGCGAAACCGACGAAGGTAGACGACGACTTGAACGACGTCGTTTTCTATTTCGGCAGTTATAAACGTCGTCGTTTCTGGCTTCTGTTTTGTGCTTCTGAACGACGTCGTTTTCTTGGAACGAATTCGGTTATTAAACGACGTCATTTTGCTACAGTTTAAAAAAAAATTATATATCGGTTTTTGGGCCGATTTCGTTCTCGGCCCAATACTGTTTCGAACGCGGCCCTTGAGATCCTGGCCCGTTACTGTAGCAAATAAGGAATTAAAATGCGGCGGACGGGTTTCGAACCCGGGACGATGCGTGGGAACGAGCGGCTTCTGCCGCTGCGCTGCTGAGCGCCATGCGTCTATTTCCGAACTTAAATTGGTTATATANTAAAATAAAATATACCCACCGGTGGCCAAATTATATTTTCCTAAATGAATTTATTTTATTTTATTATTTTTGAATAATTAAAATGTAATTAATATATGTAACTGTGCTTATATTAAACTGGTTATACTCACAAATGTAACTCAACCACCATTTTTTTCTTTTTTTTTCTTTTTTTTTTTTGAGTCAAAACATCAGATTTTTCAGGACCGACATAAATAAACAAATATTAATTTTGGGAAAAATAACGCTCGCTGGCATTTGTTAAGATCTACATCTTCGGGAGTCCTCTCTCGCGCTCTTTCTCTCTCTCCAAATTGGCCATTTCGACTTCCTGAAATCAACAGCAAAAACCCTAAAATAGCCATGGACGAATGTGGCAAGCCTCGACACTTATCCGTTAACCAGGCTCTCGGCGGTGGCGCTGGTCTCACCTCTTCATCTCTTTCTCCATTACATATACACACATTCTATGTGCATCCTTTTTTAAAATAGCTTCGAAATCTCCTACTGTCATCAAATTTGACGTGTTAATTTGCAATACAATTCACCTACTACACTTGTCATCATTATATGCTACGATACAGCACGTCATCTGATCCATGTTTCATCTACTTAATAGTGGTATAGCGGTGGACTTTTCTTGATATAATATGGTGGGTTGCAGTTTCTGATTTTAGGTTTTTTGTTTTGTAAAACCACAGTGGCGGATGCACTATTATGGGAGAATTGGCATGCAAGTGTTCTTGTGCTATTCTCCGCAACATGCCTATGGTTTCTCTTTGAACGGGCCGGTTATAATCTTTTGTCATTCACCGCAAATGTGTTTTTGCTTCTTGTTGTAATCCTCTTTCTCTGGGCCAAATCTGCCTCCCTTCTTAATCGGTGAGCTTTTGTGCTTTATTGTATTACATTGATAAATAATTCAATATGTTGCTGCTTGCATTTTGATGTTTTTGTTTGCCTTTGTGATCCAATGCTGTAAATGTCTAATTAGTGCTATTGAAGCTTCTAAAATTACAATTTGATCTAGACCCCTTCCACCTATTCGTGATTTGGAAATATCCGAGGAGTCTGTGCAGAAGGCTGCTGATGAAATCCGAGTTTGGGTCAATGGTGTGTTGTCTATTGCGCGTGAGATTGCAATTGGTGGAAATTTAAGGGTTCTTTTACAGGTGTGTTTTTGTGAAACTAATTCATTTGATTTTTGGCTAGAACTCGTTTGTGCGTTTTAACTGTATGTTCACTTAGTTAGCTTTTAATTGGTTCCTGTTTGATCTTTTTCAATCTTTCTTCGCCGGTAATGTGTAACTTTTTGTGTATAGGTTATAATCATACTGTGGATGATCTCATATATTGGAAGTCTCTGCAACTTACACTCATCTATCTTGGTGAGCTGATTTTCTTGCCTATTGCTCCACAGCATTCCCCCCCCCCTCTCTCTCTCTCATGCCCGCACTGTGTGTGAAGATTGCTATTTGAAGTTTGTTCATTTGTTTTCAATTTTTTGTAGGTATCCTCCTTTCATTTTCTGTCCCTGTGTTGTATGACAAGTATCGGGATCAGATTGATGCTAAGATGTGTGTGATACAGAGAATCATTCAGACGCAGTATAGTAATGTTCATGAAAGTATTGTAAGAAAACTTCCAAGTTCCATCCGGAGGGCAAAGAAGAAGATTTCATAAGACAAAGGTACTCCGTCTCTCTATCACACACACACACACAACTATGGGCATGTGCATAGCCTGCTTCATGTCTTACTGTAAAAGTATGAGGAATCTGCATCTGTTTACTTGTTTGCATGTCAATTGCAATGTGGTTTTTAATTTTATGTTTAGTTTTGGACTTTATATACAGTGTATGATTCTTTGTCTGGATATGTGAAAATGCATTATTATCTGTTTTGGTAGCATATTGTGTTGAGATTTAAAAAGGGAACAGAATGGTTTATGAGGAATCCATTAAAACACTCCTTTTGAATCTCTTTCAGTTGATTCTTGCAAGAATGCAGAGTAACAGGGAATTTTTATGATAATCCTCAAAATCATGGAATATGAGCAATAGCAGGATTGTTAGTGAAGTAGGCCATGATGAATGGAAGCTTAAATTGGTTTGTGGTTGTCTCCCTGCCAGAGTTGTGAGGTAGCTTTCTAGAAGCTTGAGTTTTGAGATTGGCTTCCCCCATAACAATGTTTCGATCCATTATCAGCTAATTATCGCTCTTGGCAGGCCCCTTTCTGGTAGGCTTCGGTGTCTGTTTAAATTTTTACGCTGCTTCTATGAGTCATTTCACCATAGCATCTTGCTCTGCTAAGGGGATATTTGGTGTGGAAAACATAAGTAACCTCAGTTGTTTGTCCAAATCACTTGACTGAACTGATAACAATGTACAGTGGAGCCACTGGGATGTTATTTTATCTACAAAATGCATTTTTGATGCGGAGTATTCAGTGTGCTGAATTCATTGCGCCTTTATGTTTCCCTATCGCCTTTTTAACTTTTGTGTTATTTGATCTTTTATGTCACTCTTTTTTTCTGCCTGCCCCCCTCCATCCAATCTGTGTTTAATCACTAGTCCAGACAATATAAATTGCTAACTCACAGCATCTGTCAGTAGATTAATGTTTGAGTGTTAACAACATGACAAGTGCCTAACCTATTGTATTATCAATTTTTGGTATCTGTAAAGTTTCTGGGTGGATGAACTTTTCAAGTTGTAATTTCATAGGTTCATTTGCTATTTGGATACATAATTTAGACTCATCAGTGTCACTTCACTCATTTGTGTCAGGTTTCTCCTATGCTGGAACTTTTTGCCGAGTCTATGTGCAGCTTATTCATATCGAAATTGTTCATCTTTACCAATTTGAGGGGTGAAAAAAGTACGAATCGCCTGGGAATCCTTTTTTCTATGTTCTCTAGTGGTTGCCTGATTTGCTGAGTATTTTCTGATTACTTTTTTTGTGTTTTTTTTTCCCCTTATGCATTCATGTAGGTGTACTGTAAATGTTTGAGAGTTGAGACTGATCATCGGATTCAACATTTCCGGCATGGCTGTCTCTTCATTGTAAAAATTTGTGTGATCAAAAAATTTTGGGTCTTTTTTTCAAGATTATGCTTTTACTTACTCTTTTCCAGGAAGAGAAATGGTGGAGGGAATTGCCTTGGGCTGGTGATGCTGACAAAATCACGTGATGTCTGACATAAACATGACGAGAATCTTACTATAATACAATTATCTTGGAATTTTTTTCTTTACTTTCTTTTTCTTGTCCTCTTCTTTGTTTCACAGCCACTAGGTGCAGTTAATTTTTTTTTCCTTTTTTTTTTTGCTATGTTATCCTTTAAAATCCAAGGGGCAGGAGTTTCATCCAGAGTAGTACATGCTTATTTGGTTATTCAATGTGATTCTAATGCTTTTGTTAATTGAGGTGAATGCTATTTAGAAAACCTTCATTATTCATTTGGAAGCTTTAAATAAAAAAAAAAGGCACGTAATCAAGAACGTGCAATCACGTGATGACCGTTTGACCGTTCCAGAGTAGTTTGTGAAAGACATAAAAATGCAGAGGAACACAAATTCCGCAAGCACGTAATCATCTCTTCCAAACATGCAATTTCATCTGAAATTTGACATACATGTTGACAACAGGCTGCTTACACAATCTTTGAAAAGGCACAGGTTGAGCAGGCGGTAAAGTCATTGAAAGCGACAATTCCAAAGAGGAAACAAGCCCCAAGAAATGCGAAAGAATGGTAATAACAGACGCCTGCAAAAAATTAGAGCAAGTGGAAGAAGTATTGTGAAACCAGCAGGGAAATAATTTGGAAAGCTACAATTGTAAGCTGTGTCTCGTAGTCCATTTTCTAATCACAATTAGAAAACGACAGATATTTCCCTGTTTGATTTCTTCAAATCACACTTCAAACAGAATAGATTACCACTGCTACTATAGATGGAAGGAAATGTGCAAAGTGCTATAAAGATCTGTGCTGGATTATCTAATATTTTGGTCAAATGGAATGTTTGAATATTTGAAGATGTAGAAACTGTTAGGTTTTAGGTTATTCCGTTGTAAATCTCACCCATTGGATATGCTATTTGTCGATTCTGATGCTGCAGGGGTGTTTTATGCGATGTTTGCCTGAGTGAAACCGTTTGCCAGGAGAGAACCGCAAGCTAACTACTTATGTTGCAAGCTTGAAAAAAATTTCAGTGGCAAATCACAAATGAGTGGCGTGATAGTCACTTAAGCAGCTGTGTGGGTTGTAAATATGATGCCCTGATTTTGGATCATTTAGGGGAGATTATTTCAGGCCTCAGATGCCGCTAGGATTGAGAAAATGGAGAGGAAGAGAGAGAAGGAATAAGATGGAGGATTTGCCAACGGTTTGAAATTCGAATAATAGTTACTCTTTGCTAATCTTAAGTATATTATTTTAGCTTCACTTGTAGAACTTATTATCGGATTGTTTTCATTTCTCTTTCCCATATATCTTGTTCATATCTCGGCTCATACATTATAAGGGGTTGTATAAGTAAGATGTATGTTTGACATTAGTGTTAACTGAATCTTTAGGTTGTATTATCGGGATAGTAGTGGTTGATGGTAGCTGGACATCGCCCCTATAGTGTGACGTGAACAAGGCAAATGAAAGGGAGTTAGTATCAATTGGGTCCGCACACAGGATGTTGTGAGGAAATTGTATAACTAAGTTATTTGGAAATTATTTGTAACCTAATCTATATATATATAGTGGATATGGCTTGGATGGAAGGTCCCATGGTTATTCCCTTAATTAAGGGGAATTTTCACATAAAAATCACTTATTGTTGTATTTATTTATGTGATTGTGTATTATTGTTACTTCCTTACAAGCTCAAGGCAAAAGGCAATAAATTTGATCTTGGTTAGATAATTTTCTTGATTTTACGTCGGTAAAAATTGGCCAGTCACCCAAAAACATAATTTATTACTTTCCCCCTGTCTACTCTGTTTTCTCCCCTCTTTTGTTTCTCATTTTGGCTACAATTTTCTGTCTTGTTGGGGGTAGAAGGAAGCCATGGGCATGAGGCGGTTATACTGAACACCACTAAGGGCAGGGAGAATCAAACCCAACTTACCGCAACCGAGTACAGAAACACCAGTCCAAAATTCTAACACCTGATCCGAAGTTGCAAAGAAAAACTAAGGACCCACATTCGGCAATCCACCCAGGATGACGAGTAATCAGTTCAAAAAATTTTGAGAAAATTAAGAGTGCCTGCACTAAAAATACGTCCAGCAGAAGGGCAGGGCTGTGCCCCAGTGAGTAGCAAGGGCTTGCAGTGGAAGTCAGGGCTCTGGGGACGGCCAACTCTGGAGTCCCTTGCATGCCTAGGATAGCAGCACCCATTCCGAGAATATTTACAAGGAAGCCATTTTTTATGCTTTTAATAACATTGGCTCGAGGAGCCTGAAAACATGAGTTACTGTAAGTGCAAAATGGAAGGCCTTCCAAGTAATACCCAAATACAATATATATTGTACCATAGAAGAAGAACAGATGGATGAGGTGATCTGAAACCAACATTAAACACCCAAATACCTATGAAACTGCAAATAGTCACTCAATAATACAGCTTCCAATGGTCTTCTAAATTCAGAGAGTAGAGCTTCTTTCAACGCTACTTTGGAAGCAGTGTAGTAAAGAGTCCTTTCTTTCTGAAATAAGACCACAGGCGATGCCCTCTTTCTAAATACAGATCAAACAATATTTTCTTTCTCAAGCAAAGTGCAAGTGTCCTAATAGTAAGTAAGAAAAGTGAAGAAGAAAATACGGGAGGCCAAAAGGAGACAATGCTGGGAAGGAAAATAAAACCAGAACCCATAGAAGACAATAAATCACAACCTAAAACACGCTCTCGAAAGAATGTAGATTAGAAGGCTGCGAAGGGTGAAGAAATGTGCGAAAGGAAAGAGAAGAAAGAATGATGACCAAAGAAGAAGGACAATGAGAAAGTCGGCAAAAAAGTAGGTAGAGGTGTAGTGGCTAAATGAAGACCGTTGAAAAACAAGCATGGAAGCCGTTAGATTAAAGGGGCTGATGCAGATGAAGCTTTGAGAAGCAAAGTAAGCCGACATAAATCTGAGCTGTCAAATAGAAGAACAATCTGAGCCGTCCATGTGGCCTACTGGTGCAGGTAAAACTTCAAGAAGCTAAAGGCGAGCTGGCATAAATATGAACCTTCCATGCAAACCACCATCTGAGTCATCCACCTGGCTTACTAATATTTTTAATTCTTGTTAAAAATGATCTTATTATTAGAACATTATGCATTGTAGATATTATAAATATAGAGAGTGTTGAAGATTTCATGATGAGAAATAATAGACTAAAAATGCTTTGGTGATTACTTCCTTCTCAATTAGGAATGTTTTCTCTTTATTTTATTGCTTGAGATTTTCATTTGCCTCTAGGAAGTTCAAACTTTCTGAATTCTTCATCAAAAGACTAAAAAATAGGGGACATGTTACAAATTGGTATCAGAGATGTTCAATAACTAAGGGTATGCGCATGAACCAGTTGATTGAGTCAGTGGCAACCATTACTCAAGCACTCGACTAACTAGAACAAAACAGTAATTGATGAATAAAATCACCAAAGCAAGACAATTACCAACGGTTGGATCGGATCGAACGGAGTGTAACAAGGCTTGTTGAGCAAATAAGGCAGCTACTCCACTTGTATCAAACAACTCCTACTGCTCAAACCCTAGTTCAACCTCTAGTCCTAGCCGTACCACAGAACCTAGGGAAGCGAGAGGAGCAACAAGGAATCTACGTACACCGGAATGTTAAAATTGATTTCCCACAGTTTGATTGTGAGAATCCCAATTGGTAAATTTATAAGACCCAACAGTTTTTTCAGGCTCATTATACATTGGATAATTAGAAGTCATTGTTGGCATCATTCTATATTGAGAGGGAAGCACTTACATGGTTCCAAAGAGCCAAGGAAGCTAAAGAGTTCACAGATTGGGAAACCTTCTCACAAGCCTCGCTCATGCAATCTCGAAACATGGCCTACGACAACCCAATTGAGTTGCTATAGAATCTTAGACAAACCGATAATAGAATCTTAGATAAACCGATAATGTGGCAAATTATAAAACTCAATTTAAGGCCATCATTAATCAATTGGGAGGTGTCTCAACTAAAACCAAGCTGAGCTATTTTTAAGAAGATCTCAAGAATGAAATAAGGTACTCAATCAGACTCTTCAATCCCACCAATCTACATCAAGCATTCAGCATGGCCCAAATCCAAGAAAAGTTTGTCACAAGCTAGAAGACGGTGAATAGGGGTCAAACTTCCTTCATGGAAGGTCACACGAATCATCATCCCCCTACTGGACAACAAGCTCTTACTGAGCTGCTACTAGATCGAAAATAGTAGTCCAATGAGTTATCCCAGCGCAAATGAAAGAAAAGTGAGAACAACGGCTATGCTACAACTACAACGAAAAGTAGAACCCGAAATATAAATACTCAACTCCAAAACTTTTCATAGTGGAGGTTGTGAAACCAACCAAGTCAGAAGAACAAGACCCTGAACAAGAATACATATCTCATTCCTCCAAAAGCTGACTTCACTGACAAAAAATTGGTTGAGATTTCATCGCACACCATTACGAGTACACCACATATGAGGACTATGCGAGTGAAAGGAGAAGTTAATGAAGTCACAGTGATAATACTGATTGACTCATAAAGCACCCATAATTTTGTAGATTTGAGTGTGGTGAGGAGGGCCCGCCCACTTGTAATCCAAGTCTGATGTTCCTGTGAAGGTCCAAATTGCTAATGGAGAGTTTGTGGAAAAAGGTGTTATCCCGAGGTAAGCTTACATATCCAAGGTAATACTTTCCTCACTAATTTTTTAGTTTTAACATTGGAACGGTGTGATGTAGTCCCTGCTATACATTGGCTATCAACTTTGGAACCCATACAATGGGATTTTCAGGCACTCTGATGACCTTTGCATATGGGGGAAAGGATGTATCATTGAGGGCATTAAAAAATGCTACTAATACGGTAGTTGACGGAAGTTGTAGGAATGAAAATTCTGTGGTGGAAATTAAAGGAAAGGTGCTGAGACTAATCGACAACACCACGAATAAGGCCTCAATTATTAATTCACCAGTGATTCGAGACTTAATTTTGAAATTCCCAAAGGTTTTTGTGGAACCTTAAGGCCTACCCCCATTTCAGAACCATAAATACTAAATAATATGGAAGTATAATATCCAACCCATTTTAGTGAGGCCTTAGAGATACATCGATTACCTAAAGGGAGAGATTGAAAAGTTAATAAAAGAATTGCAGGAAACAAGATTCATTGGCACAGCCAAACACCTATTCATTACCAGTTTTGCTGGTTAGGAAGGTTGACATGAGTTGGAGGACGTATATTGACTATCGGACACTCAACTGCGAGACTTCCAAGACAAATACTCATATCATTGATATGAGTATTTGGCACAACCCATACTAGATGCATTGTGTAACACCAATATTTTTTCCAAATTGGACTTGCAATCTGGGTATATTAGAATTGAATGAAGGAATCTAACATTCAAAAAAACCACTTTTCACACTCACAAAGGACATTATAAATTCTAAGTGATGCCATTCTGGTTAACCAATACACCCACCACCTTCTAAGGGCTCATGAACAACATTTTTAGGCCACTCAAAAGTTCATGTTAATCTCTTTTATGGCATCTTAGCATACAATTTCACATTAATAGAACACAAGACACATTTGGGAAAGGTTATACAAACCCTCCAAAATTACCAGTTATAAGTCAAGTTAAGCAAATATCACTTTGGGTGTAGTGAGATAGAGTATCTAGGTTATATAATTTTCAAATGAGAGGTATTGGCAAATCTTTCCAATATCTCTACAATAATGGATTGGACCATGTCAATGACTGTCAAATCATTGGGAAGCTTGTTAGGCCTAATAGGGTATTATCGTAAGTTTATTAAAAACTATAGTATCATATCTGCCCCCTTATAGTTTTGCTAAAGAAAAATTCCTTTGAGTGGAATGAGCAGGCTTAGGCTGCTTTTTAACAACTTAAGGAAGCTATGTCTCACCTAGCAGCGTTGGCTCTACTCGATTTCTCAAGAAAGTTTCAGATTAAGTGTTGGGAAGGGGGGTAAGAGCTATATTAATGCAAGAC
This sequence comes from Nepenthes mirabilis, assembly GCA_025585075.1. Classification (NCBI taxonomy): domain Eukaryota; kingdom Viridiplantae; phylum Streptophyta; class Magnoliopsida; order Caryophyllales; family Nepenthaceae; genus Nepenthes; species Nepenthes mirabilis. The sequence goes on from JAODPA010017423.1 coordinate 21,128, forward strand.
CATAGGCCAATTGCCTTTTTTAGCTAGGCTTTACAGGGGAAGTCCCTATACCTCTCTACTTACAAGGAGGAATTGTTAGCCTTTGGAAGGGTCATTAAAAAATAGTGACCCTACTTGTTTGGGCAGACTTTCATTATTAAAACAGACTAACAAAGCCTTAACTTCCTACATAAATAAAAGATGGGCACTCCTTCGCAGCAGCAAAATTGGATAACTAAATTACTGGGCTACGATTTTGTAATTAAACACAAAAAAAAGGAATAAAAATAGAGCAACAGATGCTCTATTTTAAAGAGAAGAACTGAAAATTATGATGATATTCTATATAAGTGTTGATTAGTTAGAAAAACTTAAAGTGTCCTACAGGTCAAACCCAAACCTAATGACACTTGCTCAACAATTACGGTATGATATGACAGTCTTTAACTCTTACACTTTTAAAAATGAAATTATTTTTTTTAAAAAAATTATTTTCAGAAAAAATATAGGATTAAAACAGAAAATTTTAGAATGGATGCATGGTAGCCCAATGGGAGGCCATTTCAAATATCACAAAACCTTTAATCGTGCGATAGCCAACTTCTATTGGAAGGGGATGAGAAAGGACATCAACAAATTTATCTGGGAGTGTCCTACATGCAAATATATAAAAATTGAACCAAACAAACCTATGGCTTCTACAACCACTTCCCATATCAGATCAGCCTTAGAACGATTTGTCCATGGATTTGTGAAGGGGTTACCCACCTCTCACGGGTACAACTCCATTTTGGTAGTTGTAGATAAGTTAACCAAATATGGCCATTTTATTCCTTTCACCCACCAATACATAGAGCCAAAACAGCTCATTTATTCCTTAACCATGTTGTGAAATTTCATAGAATACCCAAAACCACTGTGAGTGTTCATGACTTAACATTTATCAGTTTTTTGTTTTTTAAAAAATTATTTAAGCTACAAAGAACTCAGCTAGCTTGTAGTATGGCTTATCATCCTCAATTGAACAGTCAAATTAAAGTGATCAACAAGTGTTTGAAATAGTATCTAAAGTATTATGTAGGCAACAAGTCCAAATCGTGATCTTACTAGCTAGCTATGGTCGAGTGGTAGTATAATACTAACCATCACTATTTGATTAGGATCACTTCGTTTGAGACTGTTTATGGGACACCACTACTATGATTGGTCGAGTTTATCAAGGGAACCCCAACAAATGTTGCCACAAAAGAAGAGCTCAAAACCAGAGATCAAATCCTAGTACTGCTCAAGGAAAACTTAGTTGCAGCTTAAGCAAAGATAAAAATATAACATGACCGGCACCAAATGAAGAGGGGGTTCCAAATTGGCGCTTGGGTGTATTTCCGCCTAAAACCATACTGTCAAAAATCAGAATCGTTTTAAGGAAATTTGAAACTAGCACCAAGATTTTTTGAGTTGTATAATATCACAACAAAAATGAGAACCATAACATACCATTTGGATCTTCCTCAAACTTCCAAGCTCCATCTAGTGTTCTATGTATTAGCCCTGAAGCAACACATCGGGCCTCGGGTGATTGCAAACCCTATCTTGCTACAACTAGATAAGGAACGAGTATTGGAAAAACAAACTTGAAAATTTGATAAAAGAGAAACCACTGAAATTCTAGTGAAATGGACTGGCACAATCAATGAGAACAATACATGGGAGCCACTTTACACCCTCTTAACTCAATATATGTACCTTGCGGGCAAGGTGCATTGACAGGGAAGGGACTAATATGGGGTAGGAAGGGCAATGGAGTGCGAAGGTAAAGAGAAGGAAGAATGATAACCAAAGAAGTAGGATAATTAGAGAGTCGACAGAGAAGCAGGGAGAGTGGGTGTGGTGGGTAAATGAGCATTGTTGATGAAAAAGGATGGCAGCCGTTAGATCAAAGGGATTGATGCAAATGAAGCTTCAAAAATCAAGGTAAACTAGCGTAAATTTGAGACATCAAATACAAGAATAATTTGAACTGTCCACCTAGCCTACTAGTGCAGGTGAAGTTTCAGGAAGCCAAGGGTGAGCTGGCATAAATTTGAACCTTCAATGCAAACAACCATCTGAGCCGTCCACCTGACTTTTAGAAAGTGACTGGATTTGTTGTTTTGGTAGAAGGACACATGAGTGGGCCAAAGTTATTCCCAATTGATTACTAATATTTTTGAATCCTGTTAGAAAAAATCTTATTATTAGAATATTATGTATTATAAATAGTATAAATGTAGAGGGTGTTGAAGATTTCACATGAGAAATGATGGATCGAAAATATCTTGGAGATTACTTCCTTCTCGAACTGGGAGTGTTATCTTTTTATTCTCTTGCTTGAGATTTTTATTTGTCTCCAGGGAGTTCTGATTTCATGAATTCTTCGACCAAACCCGAAGACTAAAAAAAGGGGCACGTTACAATAGAAGGCAACAATTTGTCAACTTTCAAAAATTCAGCAATGTGCCATTAATGTTCATGGACAGGGTACAGCTTTTAAATAATCAAATAAACTAAGTTGGAAGTGAAGTTGAATTGAAGCAAGCAAACAAGCTTGCATGCCTCAGAGCTCACGACGCTTGTTATCCTCCTCCATGAATTTAATTACACCTACTCCTGCATATACGAGCAGTTAAAATTGATAAAGAATTGTCTTTTGTCCCCTTCTAATTCCTTGATTTTGATGAGGACTAAGTTTTCCTAATCTAATATTCATCACCTCACAGAGGGAGCTTTTGCATAGTAGAAGGGATTTGGGAAAACGAAAGCAATAGGTCAGGGAAAATGTAAACAAACAGAAGAGATAGACATGTGATCATTTGCAGTTCTTTGCAGCTTCTCTGATAGACGAAGATAACCAAAGGACAAAATCACCGAAATAAAAGCTGCCGCAATGCCGGCTGCAGTGGAATGAAATGCGAAGGGCGAAGTGATCTTGCCAGTAATAACAATGGAAAATGGCAAAATCACAGCAGCAACAACATTACACACTAGCTGTACCCGAAACCCCAAACTGCCTAACCTCTTGAAATACCTTGCTCGGCTCTCTAGCCTCTTTACCACCTATACGTTACAGATACAAACTCCAATCTTCAAAACTCAACAATACATTAAACAACTGCTGCATTTCAATTGCTTAAACGAGAACAAGCAGTGGAAGTTGCATTTGTTGCATTCAAATGACCGAATTTCAGAATTAAAACAAACCAAAAAAGGATAATTTTCTGCTGTCTAAAGTATCACAACTAGAGTTGCCAATAGATCTCCGAAAACTATTTTCCTGGAAATGGAATTAAGAGTCGAATCACGGGGTTACCTGAGCAAGTTTGGCCTGGTTTGTGTTATCAGTCGGGTAAAACAGAAGGAAACGAAGCGATTGGAGGAAATACGAGTACCCTTCTCTTTGAATTTGGCGAATACGGAGAGCACGAGGATGAAGACGACAAAGACAAACAGGAGGGAGTAGTTGGAGGCGAGAGAGAGGTATCGGAACTATGGCTGAAGGACAGCAGTCGTCCAATAGGTTCACGACAGAAATTATCACGTGATGATGCTCACGCATCCGCCGCTGGTGGCGGAAAGCCAGAGGGAGCTGCCGGCAGTAGGAGTGTCTGCATAACTCAGAAGCAGTTGCGTTTTCTTCGCTGCCCGATGTCCGGTGAGTTCACGGTCGCCGATGCATTTGTTTCCGTACGGATGATCGGTCTGTACGGTGTCACTGTGCTAGACGGAATTGTTGTGGGCCCAAGTATAAAATCTGGGCCTCTGACCATGTTAATGGGCTCTAACCCGACACGTTTATTTTACATTGAAGAAAAAGAGTCATTGCAAACCTTGTACTATTTTAAAATATATTTAATATGTTCCAATGATATAAGTTATTATACAAATTAAAAAATCGGGCTGATCTTTTGGTTGGTCTAATTGGTAGCAGGTTCAGTCTTCATAACTATAAATTCTTATTCTACGGATTACAATAAATTAAATAAGGGGTAAAAGGTATATAAGACTCGTTTTTAGATACATTTTCTGATGTTCAAATTAATTATATTTTTTTAAAAAATAAAAAGATTTGAAATGAAAGATTGAATTAAAATAGGATGGAGATAAATGTGAGTTTGGAAGACGTGGCTCTACTGTCTTAAAGTGTCCTCTTTGTTTAAGTGTCTTTTTGGATCTCTCTTTTCTCTCTTCTTTAATTTGGGAGGAATTAAATTTATAATCAGGTTCCTAACCGGTTAGTCAAACCTCAAAACTATTACCTTTGTTGGAAGGCATTTCACAAGAGTAGGTGGAAGGTATTACTTTTGGAGTATAATCGCAATTTAAATTATTTAAAAAAATTGTTTAACGGTTAATATGTGTATCATTTTAACCGTTTCTGTTGGGCCCCAGTATGAAGGCCCATAAAAGCACGGCCCAAATAAGAGGCCCAGAGACACTCTCACAAGTGGAGGAGCTCAAGCGGCCCAAGTAAGAAGCCCAAGGACAGAGAGCCCCAGAAGTCTGGCGAAACTGCCCGAGCGGCCAGGAAGAAACACTCGGATTTCTCCCAGAAGGCCCCCCAAAGCCGCTTCATCTCACGAGTCCACCAACTCACGAAGAACATCACAGCTGGACAAGGACCGCTCGTTTATGACCGGGAATGCCAGCTAAGCCACTTCATCGGTTTCCAAGAAAGCCTGTAGCTACTACCAGTCGCCGTCCAAACAGGGCATGTATAGTCAAATCAAGGCTGATATCTAGATCCTGTACACCTGATGCACTCAGATGCTGCAGCGGCGCCGTCCGCATGCCACTCCCCACACGTCAGCAGCATTAAAGGGAGTGGGCGGACCAGCTCCTCAACCGACGGATGGGCGCCACGTGCCTTCTCCCCAGCTGCCTGATTCCTCTTATAAATACTCAGCAAGGCCCCTTTCTTGAAAAGGAGCTTTCCTGACTCTAACACCCTGAGTCTCAGATTTCGGTCGGGCACTCTCTCTCCAAAATCAACTCCCCAAAGAAGAGTAAAAAGGCTCCCAGCGAGCTTAGCTTCCTTAGGAGAAAAATACTAAACGTGAGATAGGGAATGGATTAACCCTCACAACTGTACTTTATAAAATCTCCAACCCATATAGTGAAGCTCTTTCCAGGCCCTGAGCCTCGTGGTTTTTTCTCCCCATTCAAGAGGAGGTTTTCCACGTAAAATATCCGGTCTCAATCTTCATCTCGTGTCCAACACCTCTATCATTTGTGTTGCCTGGAAACCAAGGATCCGACTAGACACACCCCTCATCAACGAGCCTGGTCCGAACGATCCGCGAAACCAGAACGCAACATTGGTGCCGTCTGTAGGAACGAAGAACAAAAAACTCAAGACTTCCCACTCTCCTACAACAATGCCCCAAGGATGCTCAGCAGACAAGGTAGCACGTCCACCCGGGGAGAAGAACGCCACGACGAATGTCTCCCGTCGGGCGGCAGAGTAAGCGACGGCCCCGGCACCAACGTGCGCAAACTGGCGCAGAAGGTGGACAGCCTCACAAGAGCCATCCGCAACCTCCAGGAGAAAGCGGGCAAACAAGCTAGGAGCCCACGCTCCGAAAGCTTGCGCCAAACGGTGCTCCAGAGATAGCAGTCGGCGCGGGCTCCAGGCGAGTTGAGGGACTGCCTCAACAGGAAGAAATCCATGAGCCTGGCCCCATCAAGAAGGGGGCTCAAGAGGTTCTGGAAGACTGTCTTTGGACCCAAGACCGGCGAAGCAACTCAGCCGGCAGAACGAGAAGACCCCCTGCGCCCGAGGACAGGGGAAGGAGCGAGAAGGGTGAGCGCCCACCAGAAAACCCAGCGACCGTCCGAGCACGACAAGCCCGAGCGGATGGTTCTTGGGGGAGAAAGACACTCAGGCCCATTGGCCTTCACTGACTCCCTCACCAACACTCTGAGGCAGATTAGGGACGAGGAGTTCCTAAGATGGCCTAGGGCGCTGGAGAACCTAGAGGAAGGCAACCAATGGAAATATTGCCATTACCACGGCAGCCGCGGCCACGACACCGAGGACTGCACCAAGCTCTGAGCCGAAATCGAGCGGCTGGCAATGGAAGGATATCTCAACTGCTTCCTGCCACGACCCGGGTGTGGCCCCGGAGCAGCAGGAAGCAGCAAGTCACGCCGCTCGAGGGGTAAGGCCACAATGGACGCGGGCTGACAAAAAAAAAAGAGAGAGAAAAGACAAAAAGCTCTGGGGACCACTCAATGTAAGAATAATGTACATTAATAAAACGTGCATTCGTTATCTTCACTATGAAGTGTTCCCGTGCTCTCTCCTCGACCGCTTCCTGCCACGACCCGGGCGCGGCCCCGGAGCAGCAGGAAGCGGCCAGCAACTCACAGCCTTCAACAACAAAACTTGGGCGCCAACCCGAGCGACCCCAGCGGTCGGACCCCAGCGGTCAGGCAACAAAACTTGGGCGCCAACCCGAGCGACCCCAGCGGTCGGACCCCAGCGGTCAGGCAACCAAAACTCGGCTACGACCGAGCGGCCCTAGCGGTCGGACCCCAGAGGTCAAAACCCAGAAACTCGGCCGTGACCAAACGATCCTAAAGGCCCGGCGGCAAAAACAAGGCCGAGAGGCTAAAAACTGGAAGTCCCTAAGAGGGCTGCATACCCAAGTCCAAAAAGACAAAGGGTCAAGCACCTGGAGGGAGTCACCCGCTTGAAACAAAAAGTTAGGCGCTGTTTGACGCGCCGCAAAAAAAAGAGAAAAGAAAAGAACACGAACAAGACACAAAAGAAACGTCCGAAGCCTTAAAGCGAAAAGGACAAAGTCTTATTCACAAAAATAATTTTCTGTACAGGTATGACAAAACAAAATAAGCAAAAAGGGGGCAGCACATCAAGGGGGTGCCACTCGGCTTTTTCCTCTCTAAGCCCCGTGGGCTCCAGAAGATCCCGTCTGCTCCATCTGAACTGCCTCCTCGGGCGTAAGAGGTTCACCATCAGGCCCTGCCCGGGGAGGACCAGGGAAAGGCCTGCCATCGACGCCGTACAGATCTTCCACGCTCAAAGCACTGGCATTCCTGGGATCAAGGACGGCTACAGGAAACCGCGGACGGATCAATCGCGCCACTCGGCGACACATGCGAACACCGTCCCGGAACTTGCCGTCCAGCACAGGAGCCATCTCAGCAATCTGCACGGACGTCCTCAGTCTCTCCTCCTGACGAAGGATCCGCTCCTGAAGGAGGCCCTGCCTAAGCCGCAGGTCCTTGACAATGCCCTCCAGGGAAGCAATTTTCTCCTTAGCTTCAGCCAGCTCCGCCTCTAACCGTTGCGCAGCTTCACGAGCAGCCCTCGAGGACCTCATCTCCAAACGGGACTGAGCAATCACTCCCACTAGTCCGTTGAGGCCGGCAATCAAACTCTGGAGGTGCAGCAGAAAAATTCATCAAAGTATAAATAGTTGAAAGCAAGGGAAGAAAGGAAGCAACAGATTACCTTAGAAACAAGAGGGTCATCCCCTGTGCCCCGCTCCGCGTGGGACTCGGACTCCTGCGGCTCGCTCCTAAGCCCCGCAGGCGCCACCTCAGATACAGACTCGTCAGCTACAAAAGGCGTTGGAAAGTCTGCCTCGAAATCAATGTACTCGAGAGACTCGGGCAACCGCTCGGCCTCAACCTCAACTGGGCGCCCAGGAGGATCAGAGGGCGCGGGCTCGTCAACACTCAAATCCACGACCTCCACCATCTCTCGGATCATTTCAGCCAACACTCCCCTCTCAGAATCCATCGTGACACTCCCGCCTCCTATGTCCTCGGAAGGGTGATCAATCCAGTCCGAGACGTCACCAGGCAAATCGACGGGAACGCCGGGAGCAAAATCATCATAGGGGGGCTGGACGTCCGCATGCCTCGTGGTCTGAGCAAGAGCCTCCGCGGGTGCAGTGGGGAGATTAGCAGTGAAAGTGAAAGCGAGACTGCCAGATCCCGAGGATCCCGGAAGAGAGGCTTCAGTCCTCACCCTCTTGATCAGAGGAACATCATCATCATCCTCATCATCGCAGGAGGTCTGGGCCCCAGAAAGCTCTCTAACCCGCACAACAGCTCTTGAGGGCTCGGCCGAGATATTAGCAGTGGAAGTGAGACCGAGACCCCCAGGCTTCGAGGACTCGGAGAAAGAGCCAGTCCCCGACCTAGTAAGCAGAGGAGCAGCCACGTCATCGTCGCTCATGTCCTCGATATCAAAATCCTCATCATCACTCGAGGAGCGCTCAGCAGTGGGTCCCCCAATCCTCGGTCTCTCCTTGGCCTTTACAGAAGGAGCCGGGCCTCCTCCCGTGGTCCCCACTTGGCTGCCCTGAATTTATCAGTAGTCAGCCAGATGTTGCGCTTGTTCAAATGGAAGCTCCACAGATTGGCCAGCACTAAGTCTGTGCGCGCCTTCACTTCCTCTCGGTCCTCCCTCGAAGGGTCAGAGCAGAACTGGCTGGCCACCTTCCCCCACGCGGTAGGGATGGCCCAATGCTCGAAGACGCCGAGAAAGAAAAACTTATCCTTCCACCACCTCGTGGAATCTGGGTTGCCACCACACAGCGAAGAAAATTCCGGGCGGGGGGTCATTACGATCCAATCAAGGTTCTGCGTAAAGCAGAACATCACCTTGACCACAAGAGGATTCAAGAGCTTCTCATGACACTGAAAGAAGACGCACAAGGACACCAGGTACCTCATCGCATTCGGCTGAAGCTTGGCAAGGGGCACCCCGAGCGCCCTCATGATGTCATAGAGCTCCTCCGAAACAGAAAACCGTAACCCACCTTTGAGGTGGGCCTCGTAAACGGTGATGAAACCATCCGGAGGATATAGTGCCCTATCATACGGCTCCGGGATCATCATGGCCATAGACTCAGGGATTTAATACTGAGCTCGGATCTCCGTGAGCTTGTTGAGCGTCACCGACGAAGCAATGTCTCTCACTCCAGGCGCCATGAAAACCAAAGAACAAAGGAGAAGACGAAGCTCGAAAGAAGAAGAGAGCAAAAATCAAGTGCGAAGGTGAAACATCGGGGCAAAAAAGAGTTTAAACAAACCCTGGGATGCAAAAAGGGGTACTCATTGCCCTTGCCACGCGTCGAACAGCCGTTCGCCCAGAAGCCTGGCAATCACTCCTTCCCAAGGCGCCTGATGGCACGTCACATCAGCCAGATACGACATTTAATACCCCCGCGAGGAGGCAAAACGGCGGCCCAGAAGAGGTCCGGCGACGACCTCCCGTCAAGGTCAACGCAGTGCTCGCCACCGGGACACGTGCTCTCGGACGACCGACACCTCCAGCAGGCTGACGATTTCATGCCAAACGACCGAGAACTTCGGGTCCTTTGGCATGGGGGGCTATGTTGGGCCCCAATATGAAGGCCCATAAAAGCACAACCCAGATAAGAGGCCCAGAGACACTCTCACAAGTGGAGGAGCTCAGGCGGCCCAAGTAAGAAGCCCAAGGACAGAGAGCCCAAGAAGTCTGGCGAAACTGCCCGAGCGGCCAGGAAGAGACGCTCGGATTTCTCTCAGAAGGCCCTCCAGAGCCGCTTCATCTCACGAGTCCACCAACTCACGAAGAACATCACAGCTGGACGAGGACCGCTCGTTCATGACCGGGAATGCCAGCTAAGCCACTTCGTCGGTTTCCAAGAAAGCCTGTAGCTACTGCCAATAGCCGTCCCAACAGGGCACGCCTAGTCAAATCGAGGCTGATATCTAGATCCTGTACACCTGACGCACTCAGATGCTGCAGCGGTGCCGTCCGCATGCCACTCCCCACACGTCAGCAGTATTAAAGGGAGTGGGTGGACCAGCTCAACAACCGACGGATGGGCGCCACGTGCTTTCTCCCCAGCTGCCCGATTCCTCCTATAAATACTCAGCAAGGCCCCTTTCTTGAAGAGGAGCTTTCCTGACTCTAACACCCTGAGTCCCAGATTTCGGCCGGGCACTCTCTTTCCAAAATTAACTCCCCAAAGAAGAGTAAAAAAGCTCCCAGCGAGCGTAGCTTCCTTAGGAGAAAAATACTAAACGTGAGACAGGGAAGGGATTAACCCTCACAACTGTACTTTATAAAATCTCCAACCCATATAGTGAAACTCTTTCCAAGCCCTGAGCCTCGTGGTTTTTCCTCCCCATTCAAGAGGAGGTTTTTTACATAAAATATCCGGTCTCAATCTTCATCTCGTGTCCAACACCTCTATCATTTGTGTTGCCTGGAAACCAAGGATCCGACTGGACACACCCCTCATCAACGAGTCTGGTACGAACGATCCGCGGAATCAGAATGCAACAGTTTCTAAATTAGATCATTTACTAATGTATTATTATCTTTCGATTGGCCGTAACCGTTTGTTAGAATTAAATATCCCATTTAGAGTTCTTATGTAAAAATTTTTTCATTTGCAAATACTCTTGCCACTTGAAGAGACAAAAACGAAGAAGGGAGAGAGAGTGGAGAAAAGGATGAATGGTGATAAATATAATTCATGATAGATCAACCGAGCACAATTTTGGATTAAAGTCCAAAATTTCAATGGCCCAAACGAAAAAGTGACGAAGCCGAATTCAATTAGGCAAATAAATAACTCTTAGGGATATTAACTAAATAGTTTAATTTGATTGATCAGTTACGAACAAATTAAAAAATCGAAGGATAATCACTAGTCAATTAATAACCCAATCTAAAAAATGGTCAAAACGACCCTATCATTATTGGCTAGGTAGCCTTCTAATTAAATTGGGACGATAATTACACGTTAATAGTAATGGCTCCCCATAATTAACCCAAAATGATTCTGGACACGTGCAGCAATTTCAAGTGCTAACCAGTCAAATAAGACCCCAGGTAATAAATACGTCTTCTCCTAAATAAAAAGGGGAGGAAAAAACAAAATAAAAGCAGGAAGACACTCAATCATTCGAATGCACAAAAATGAATATAGCCTTTCAAATCCATACTCATCCTTATCCTCTTTAAATTTTAATATTTATTTCTTCGTCATCTTTTCAATCTGAACAGAAAGATTATTAATCTAAGTGTTAGAAGATATATTGGGGAGCGAGTCCCGTATACCTCTTACCTCTAATTTATTCTATTGTAATGTGTAGAATTCAGATTGAAAATTATAAAGATCAAATCCATTGTTGTTTAAACATTCAAGCATGACTAAGCATCTTCCTAAATTGTACATCAATCCAAATTTATGAGAAGTATCATTGGGATAATCTGTGAGAAGTAGTAAAATTATTTATTCTCATCAATAAGAAAAATCATCTCATGTAAGTATAACAAAGTAAACATAGTTAACACTAGGGCCCAATTGGGTTTACCAAAGGACATCAATTCTCATGGCAACGATCCAATGATAGGTAGTCAAAAGGATGTCCGTCCGCCTACTACTATAAATATCAAGACGCTCGTAGCTCAGGTCAACAATATGTCTAAGATACTTAAATCTCTTTGGAATAGATTAAAGGAATACCCACTAGGGGCTCCAACCTTGAATTCGCAAGTCCCCACTTCTAGAAGAAAGAGCCGAAGAAAAAGGCTTCCTTCAAAGGGGTAACTCCACAACCTGAAACTTAGAAGCTCTAGAAACCTTGAATGAAAAAATCCTAACCCAGCTTGAAGGTCGACTCAATTTTGAAGCCTGAGAAGAAAGCCCTGAACGTTGAAATCTGCACTACTCTCAAGACAAAGGAAGACTTTCGGTTTGAGACAAGGCTTCATGCAGCAGCCTCTGAAGGAATGCTTTGAGCCAATGGGCTCCTTATATATCTACAAATCACTCAAAATTGAGAACATTTATCAATGTAAAGAGGATCACCTCCATCTCCCAAGTGGAAGAAAGAATCAAAAAAATTGAATAACTGTTCTGAGGAAGCAGGGTTAGACATTTGGTCAGCTAAGACAAATTGTCATTTACAATGGAGATCAGGAAGTATCTGCTCCTTCTAAAGTTTAAAATGCTAACTCTGGAACCTTACGATAGAAATTCTATTCCCATGAACCATTTGGATATTTTTTAATTTTGCTAGAATTTTAGGGCCTAGATGATCCTACCTTATATCTCTACTTCCCATTAATCTCAAAAGGGGATACACGAATTTGGTTTTATCAATTAGTACAAAATTCAATCCGATCTTTCTAGTAACTGGCCGCTAGGTTCCTATCGCAATTTGTCTCCAGCAAGAGAAAAGAAAAGTAATCATGGCACCTTGCCCGCATTCGGAAATGTCCCAACGAAAGTCTGAACTGCTTCTTGGCCCGATTCAACATAGAAGCACGAGGAATATTGAAATTTACTAATGAAGTAAAGTTAAATTCCTTCATGGTGACTATATAATCCGGTGAGTTTTTTGAATATTTAGTCTAATAAGAGCCCAAGACTTTCCTTAAGGCAAAGACCATCGCCTAAGCACGCATTGCCATAGATGAGGTTAACAAGATGAAAAGACCAAAGTGTGCAAACTACCATTCAAGACCCACTGGAAAGAAGAGAAGTATCAATAATTCCTCCACCAGAGATTTTAGGAAGTACCCAGGGATAGACCTAGATGTCAGAAGGGAATATAAGCCTTTGAACCTTATCCCCTTAAATGACACTCAAACAAACAAGTTAATAAAAATCCAAAATAAAAAATTTTGAAAGTGGCCAAAGTCAGTAAAAAACTCGAAAGAAGGGGACTAGTCAAAATATTGCTTCTACTATTGATTTCCAGATCACAGTATCAAGGACTACCGAACTCCATAGATGAAAATTGAGTTCCTCATTCAAAAAGGATATCTCAACTAATATGTAAAAGACCCAGGACATACTCTCAACAACACGAGCAATGATGAGACGGAACAGCAGGAGTAGCCTCGTAACCTGGTAGTCGTGGGAGTGGTAAGCATGATATTGGTTAGACCACTCAAATCTAAAGTTTTAGGCCATCCCAAAGGGACTTCTTACACCAATCCATTGAGATATGGTATGCTACATAGCAAGAGATAGAAGTTAAGAATAGGGAATGATATTATTAATTTTAACGATGATGATATGTTTCATGTGATCCTCTTGTTATATCTATACTCGTTTCAAATGATACTATTAATTACTAGTTAAAATAAATTTTTATTGATAATAAAAATTTTTAGAATTTATTTTATCTTGATACTTCCATTAAATTCAAATTTTTTTAAAAAAAAATCAGATGAAACCTACTGAGGGTCCTCTATATAGGCTAGACAATGAACACATCTCAATCTAAGGAACTATTTAATTAGAAGTTATACTGGGAATACACCCAAAAATAACTTCTGAAATACTACCATTCTTAGTGGTAGATCTACTCGCAATTTATAATTTAATGCTGGGTTGACCCTATCTAGTAGCTTTCGAGGTAGTAACATTAATATTCCACTTGAAAATGAAATTTATGACCTCATGTGGGGTAAAGAAAGTATTAGGCGATTAAGTTACCAGTCGAACCTGTTATCTTGCCCAGATAGGCCAAGTGGTTCCAAATCAATCAATAAAGGAATTTGATTTCCGAAACAAAGCAACGCTATAATAAGGTCAATCTAACAAGTCAACTATGTAAATTTCACTGGACCTAAATGAATCCAAAAAATAAGTACAAGTTGGAAGCTCCCTTCCCAATCAACTATGGGAACAATTGATGAATTTGCTTTGACAAAACTCGAATGTTTTTACATAGACACTAGCAGATATACTAGGGGTATCGAATAAAGTGATGGTCCACAGGTTGGGTATGATCTTAGGGTATAAACCCGTCTGGCAGAAATGAAAGAATTATTCCATAAAGAAACTCATAGTTATGAAAGAGGAAGCTAAAAAAACTACTCGACACAGGCTTTATAAAGGAAGTCCAATACCCGAATTGGTTATCTAATATTATACTTGTCAAAAAAAGTGATGAAAAATGACGGATGTGTATTAACTTCACTAGCGTAAATAACATATACCCAAAATATAGCTTTTCATTGCTGAGAATTAATTTATTAGTAGACTCAACATCCGGGTACAAACTACTAAATTTCATGTATGCTTACTCTAGATACAATCAGATTTGAATGTGTCCAAAAGATGAGAAATTTTTTTCTTTTATAACCGACCACAGGATATACTGTTACAATATTATACCATTTGGCCTAAATAATACGAGTGCAACATATCAAAGGTTGGTGTATAAGATATTTAAGGCTCAAATAGGAAGGAATATGGAGGTATATGTGAATAACATACTCGTCAAAAGTAGATTAGTCAATGACCATATTTGAAAACTAGATGATGCTTTCGAGGTACTCTGAACATATCGAATGAAACTAAATCCAACAAAATATGTGTTCGGGGTAACCTTTGAAAAATTTCTTTGATTTATAGTATCTCTTTAGGGAATACAGACGAACCCAAATAAAAGCAATTATGGAAATGAATCCTTCCCGAACTGTATAAATTAATAGGAAGATTCACAGCACTCTCTCGATTTCTAACAAATTCTACAAAGAGATACCTTCCATTCTTTAAGACTTTGAGAGGGATCAAGAAGAGCAGTTTACATTAGATGGAAGAGTATCAGCCAACCTTCCAAGAACTAAAAAAATATCTCATCAACCATCCACTTTTGTCATCTCCAAAAGAAGGTAAAGAATTATACCTTTATTTGGTCATATTCAACGCAGCATTAAATTCAGTCCTGATCAGACAAGAGTCTGAGAAATAATGACCGATCTATTATGTCAACAAAATTTAAACAAATATAGAGACTCATTATTTGCATGCCGAAAGAATTGCTTTTGTAAGGTCCGTGTTTTTAAATTATGATAATCATGATTAATTAAATTAATAAAATTAAAATTTAGGTCAAAAATATAAAAAATTTGGATCCAAAAAGTCAAAATTAGATTGGTTAAATCTAAGCCTGATGTGTGCCTGAATTTAGGTTTGAGCATAAGCAGGTTTGACGCAGACCTGACGCGTGCTCAAGCCTAAAAAATAGTGGCACCGCACCTAAAACACACTCAAGCTGTCCTCAAACTAGGCAAACCCGTGACCCCTCGCCCGACGCGTGCTCGTGCACAAGGCTTTATAAAAAGGACCCCCGAGCTCATTTCAGTCACTTCCTACAGCAAAACTCAGACAAGAAAGAGAGAGCTAAGGAGAAGTGAGAGGGGGAGAGAGAGGAAGCCATTAAACTCAATTTTGAGGTAATCTAAGCTAGGATTTTAGTGAATACAAATCAAGACAAGTGTACTTTAAACTTCTCTTTCACTTGTTACTATTCTTTGCAAATTTTTTCAAAATTCTTGTTTTAATACTTATCCAAGCTATAATTTCGAAACTAATATGTGTATATTATGCATGTATGTCGATTGTTTATGATTTCATGAAGTAATTTCATAAAAAGTCATTTCAAGTTATGTATAACACACATATATGCTAAAATTTTACAACCAAGCTCCGTGCATATTTTGATTTTAAGATATATTATTCTTTAATATTTGAATTTCATGTATAAGTCTTAACATGTCTAAAAAATTGATTAAAATCATCTGATTGTGTTGGAATTCTTCATGAAATGCCTTGCATGTTTAATAAAATTGATGAAGAAATTTTGGAGCTGAATTTTGCATTTCCTACTGAACTCTTTCTACATTTTAAAGCTATTTATGTATTAAATTTATGAATAATGATCATGCATGTTTTAATTTTATGAAACACCATAATGCATGTCAAGAAATTTAGTAAATGTGCCCCTAAATTTTGATAAGTTAAACTTAAATTATGCACAAGTTGATTTTCCTGCACAGAAATTATGTACAAGATGATTTTTTCTGCACTAAATTCTACACTCATGCTGAATTGCTGCATAATTACTGAGTTTTACTATCTTTCTGTTGTATTATTGATTTTTACCTACTTTAAATTCATATGTTAGCTTGTATAGATATTAAACCACCAAATTTATATCTTATATAAGTTAAAGAATGCACAGAGATTAAGCTCTAAGGTTTGAAAAATAGACATACAAGCTGAATTATGTAAAATGTTGGAATTCCTATATTTAACTCCAAATTCAGTATTTTATACTTTCAAATTGAATATGACTAAATTTTTATAAAAGTTTGTGTATGAAAATATCGAATTATGAAAGAAAACTCTACAATTATATTAAGAAATAATAAACCGTTCTTCAAAATGGTGAGAAATAAGAACTATGAAGCTAAGTATAGAGTTTTCCTAAGTTAAATATTGGGCCAAAGATTATTTCAGTGGATAATATATTTTGGCTTGATTTATTAAATTATAGTTGTATATTAATATTCAACCCTACATAACCGCAAGGTTAAGAAATAATATCGGACCCTATCTATAGAATGATATGTAGATAGCCTACCTCTAAGTCTTGAATAGAAGTATATGGCCATTGATTATATAGGAATATACACAACCTAGATTTTTATTGATTGCTCTTTTAGTCAGTAAGGTCTATTAGCCCTGATATCTAAAAAAAGTAAGATTTAAACAGATTTTAATAGTTAAGATTAAAAAAGAATAAGATAAGAAAATTAGAAATGTATCATATAAACTTTCCTACTCATGTTCATGTTATTGCATCCAATTATAATCTCTATTCCTTCAAATATGTTTTTAAATATAAAGTATACATGTTCATTGATATATATTGTGCCTTACTGAACATTTGACTCATTCTTTTACTATTTTACTAACTCTCTCAAATGAGATACTCGGATCCATACTAGGTAAACAGGATTAAATGATCGAGCTAATAGGAGAAGTTTTAATTAACAATTTCATAATGATTATTACCACTTAATGGTCCTGGATACTGTTAATTATACTATGTTATGTACGGACAGCATTCAGATGATGATTAATGGGCCTAATGTTGTATTTTATTTAATTAGATAGCTTCAGATGATGTTAGCTTATATTTTGGTCATTCAAATGGTAGTATTACATTTTTTATGCAGTTTTAGAATGTGTTAAATAATATAGTTTGGCTTCTGAACAAATTTAGATTGTGATTATGATATATTTTAGGCGATATTTAAGTTTGAATAGCAGGTTGTATCAGTTTAATATCCGTTGTGATCTTATGTTACAATTTGGGTATCGTATATGCATGGTTTGGTATTGGTTTGGTATTGTTGATGACTTTAATTTTATTCAGTCAAGTTTATTGATATTTATTTACTTTCA
>JAODPA010017434.1:0-13176 GCA_025585075.1 Nepenthes mirabilis
TATATATATTTGAACTTCACCAACAAAACAAAAAAAATCATAGGAAGAAAAGTGGTATGCATTTATATAAGTATAATAACATTAATACAAATTTCAAAAAGGATTTATAACAAATATCAATGACACTCAACTAAAAAAAATTTATGTTATTTTCAAGTTTTCACAACTATATTTTCTTCGTGGTCTCTATTTCAATCATTGATAAAAACAACATTCTCTAAGTCTGACACATTTAATGAGAGGTGTGCGATTTTTAACTCTCTAATGTCACCAAGTAAGTCAAATATATCTCCACAAATGTCCCACATCTTATTCTTTTCTTGCAAATACTGTGGACTCCTCGAAAGTGGGTAAAGATTGCTATAGATGAAAACCCAATTTTTGATACGTTTTGCAATTATTTTATTCCTTCTCAATGAATGGACAAAGGAGTAAGTATTCCAATTTCTCTCATAATATGATGTGATGGATAGTGGATACCCAAGGCCCAATCAAGGAACCCTTTTTCGAGAATTGAGCCCGTGTCTCAAGAGATCCACGAGACTGATTTGTCCCAAGAGGCTAAATTAGCCCAGGCGGCTCGAGGACTTGGATCCATGGCCCAAGAAGCCCAGAGAATTGAAATGATCTGAGAGGCTGACTTAACTTTGGAAGCCCAAGGACTCCCATAAAATCCCAAGGACATGGCATAGAGGATATGGCTTTAAGAGCCCAAAGACTCAATGCTGCATAAATCTTTAGTTGAAGCTCGAGGACGTTTGTCACCAAATGTCCGCGGACGTGACGAAGACCAAAGACCTCAATAAAGACGAGGACATTTGGCGCTAAAGATCCGCGGACTCGATGAAGGCCAAAGCCTTCATCAGGGACGTGGATTCTGAAGAGTCTCCAACGGCACGAGTGTAGAAAGGAAGCTCAAGACGGCCAAGGATGCCAGCTTAGAAGGATGATGTACGCAACGGCACGCGCGATCTCTGCAACAAGCAACTTTCATAGGGAACGATGGCCTACAAAGCAGGCATGATTACTGCAGAAATGACGCCTCACAGAGCAGACCTGCATGCACGCAATCTTTCTGATTTGCAAGGTTGGTGGTAGGCTTCCCTGTGCACGCCACCTCCACGTGGGAGGACGCCACCACCATATAAGCCTTCATTGTACACCAAACCAAGGGGCCCAAAAAGTTTACTCCACTTGCATTTACGCCCACAAAGAGAGAAGAAGCAAGGCACTTACACATTCAACTGAGAGAACACTTGTGTTTGCAAGAGTGATCCTTACGATTCACCATACACTCTATTCTCCTCCTTTGTACTCAGATACTTGAATAGTGGAATCCTTCTTAGACTCAAAGGCCTATGATTTTTCCCTATTATTTAGAGGAGGCCTTTCTATATAAAAACGCCACATGTCACCATCTCTCTCTCTCTTTTTCTTCTACTTATAAACTCAGTATTTGTGTTGCTCTACATTTAGGTCCTCGTCTATACTAAGACCAGGGTCCGAGGACACAAGATTTGGCACCGTTTATGGGAACCGATAAAAAAATCTGGCTAACACATTTTCTACAATAAAATAAAATGGTCAACATAAGAGGACAAACCAGTGCCCCAGTAAGAGAGGCCGCTTCCTGTGAAAATGGCCCTGCTGCGAGTGTCAGGATAGAGGAATATCCTGACCCTTATGTCCGAACGCTGGCCATGAGAATGGACGATGTCATCGAGGCTGTCCAGATGCTCTATTCAAGAATGGATGAGCGGCAAAAGGAGGCGCCCTCTAAGGATTCTAAGACCGCAACGTCCCAGAAAAAGGACAAAGGAAAAAACCCCACAAAGCAAGCAAGCTAGCATGAGGACCTGAGGATGTAAGTTGCTTCGAGCAATAGAATCCTGCAGCGACTTGAAGGTCACTTGGATCCCCGAGTCTAGAAGGAAAGCCCAGAGAGGCGAAATCCTCGATCTTTGTGGGAGCAGCCCATGCAGGAGGTACCTACTCGTGAAGAAATTCATCCTAGGGACAGGAGCCTACCAGGGCCGTAGGTTGCCTAAGACCACCTACGAGTTGAGGAACTACCTCAACGAGAGGAAAATGATAACTCTGCCCTAAGTGGAGGGAAAGCTGGAGATGGTCTTCCAACGAGTCTTCGGCGGAGACAATGGAGGAGGAGCTGCGGACCTGCGTCAATCTCCGCTCATAATGGAGATCCGGATGAGGCCCCTCTCCCCAAAGTTCAAAAAGCTAAACCTTGACATGTATGATGGAAGCGTTGATCTCATGGATTATCTTGACCACTTCCGTGAGCATCTAAATCTCCCAGGTTTGAATGAGATGACGATGTATCAGTGCTTCCCATTGACACTCAAAAGGGGATGCGAGAATGTGATTTTACAGATTATCAGCGAATTCTATAAGATCATTTAGCGAGTTAGTAGGCAGTTTTCTCATGCAGTTTGCCTCTAGCAGGAGGATTGAGAAGCAACATTGGTACCTTACTTGTGTGAAGCAAGAAGTTAGGGAGAGCTTCAGATCGTTTTTGGGCCGGTTCATCTCAGAAGACAGGAAAATCTTGAAACTAGCGGACGGGGTGAAGCTGAACGCTTTCTTGTTTGCGCTAAAAGGAGGAGCTTTCTTCAAGCACCTCATCTACAAGGGTCCCCAGACTTTCGCAGAGGCTAAGGCCATCGCACGAGCGTACATAGCGGCCAAAGAAGCCAACTATGCGAAAAGGCCTGTCAAGGTGGAGAGCTTCCCCCCAGGGCCAGCAGAAGGAAAAAGGAAAAACGAAGATTGTCAAAGCTCCCAAGCGCCCAAGAAGCAGCAAAGGTCCAAGCAGATCGTTTGTAGGGAGTACAAACCCTTGAATTGACTCACTTGAACGACTCGTGTACTAATGTCCTAATGCAGATCTGGGACGAAAAATTCTTGAAGTGACCCAAGGCGCTGAAGAATCCTGATGGCTGTGACCAGTCTAAATACTGCCACTACCATCACTGCGGAGGGCACAGTACTGAGGATTGCAGGACACTGTAAAAGGAGATCGAAGAGCTGATCAAAAAAGGTCACCTCAACTGCTTTTTGTACAGACCTAGACAATCTTCCGGAACAGCAAAAGACGGTGGGTTTGACTAGCAGAGGAATCGAGTAGCCCCGGGGGTCATAAACATGATATCAACTCGTCCGGTCGGAAGAGGCACCCAGGAGGATCCAGCGACACGACAGAAGAAACCTAGGGTAGAATCTAGATATGAGATCATTAGTTTTAGTAACGAAGACATGACCCATATAACATCCCCCATTTCGACCCTTTGGTTGTAACCACACTCGTTTTTGACAAAGTATTAGACTACCAGATGAAATGAGTGTTTATTGATAATGAAAGCTCAAGAAACTTACTTTACCTTGATGCCGTTTTTAAGTTAGAACTTAAGAGAAGCAAGATGACGAATACCGAAGGACCCCTCAATTGACTGAACAATGAGCCAGTACCAGTACAGGGAGTCATCTAGCTTGAGGTCACAATAGGGGCTTATTCGAGGAAAGCAACTAAGACCCTTTCGTTCTTAGCAGTAGACCTCCTGTCCGTCTATAACGCTATCCTCTGACGTCCTTGCCTGGCTGTCTTAGGAGCCGTAACCTCAATCCTGCATTTGAAAATGAAGTTCCTCATACTGTACGGGATTGGCAAAATCCTCGAAGATCAAGCTGCCAGACGGACATGCTATCTGTCCCAAGTAACACGACTCCTCTTCCTCAGCACATTGAAGACCTGGACTCTCGCGACAAAACGATGTTGCAGCAGCCGAGTCTGACGACAATCGACCGAGTCCCTTTAGATCCTAGAGATCCTGAAAAGACTGTCCAGATATGAAGTTCACTACCTCAACCTTTTCGAGACCAGCTCATCAGCTTCTTATAGAAAAATTCGGATGTCTTTGCTTGGACACCGAGCGACATGCTAGGAATACCGATTGGAGTAATGGTCCATAAACTGGGCCTAGATCCTAGTCATAAACTCGTCCAGTAAAAGAGAAGAAATTATTCCGTGAAAAAGCTGGTGGCAGTCCAAGAAGAAGTAAAAAAACTCCTGGATGTCCGATTCATATGGGAGGTCCAATATCCAGACTAGCTATCCAATGTCATAATAGTCAAGAAGAACAACGGGAAGTGGAGGATGTGCGTGGACTTTACAGATGTTAATAAAGCATGCACAAAGGACAGCTTTCCGCTTCCAAGGATCGATTCACTTGTAGACTCAACGTTCGGACATGAGCTTCTAAGCTTCATGGATGCGTACCCAGGTTAGAACCAAATAAGGATGAGCGTCGAAGATGAGCACACATCGTTCATGACGGACCAAAGGACATACTGTTATAAAGTCATACCCTTTGGCTTTAAAAACACTGGTGCCACTTACTAGAGGCTAGTGAATGAAATGTTCGACGCCCAGATCGAAAGGAACGTGGAGGTCTATGTAAACGATATGCTTGTCAAGAGCAGAATAACGGAACACTACATCCAAGATCTGAACGAGACCTTCGCTGTCCTAAGAACTTATTAGATGAAGCTCAATCCAGCCAAATGTACATTCAGAGTGGCGTCTGAGAAGTTCTTAGGTTACATTATTTTGTGCCGGGGGATCAAGGCAAATCTTGAGAAAATCAACGCCATCTCTGACATGAAATCTCCTTGGACTGTGAAGGAGGTCCAGAAGCTGACCGGGAGGTTGGCAGCACTGTCCTGCTTCTTGGCCAAGTCCGCAGAGAAGTACTTGCCATTTTTTAAGGCCTTCAGAGGGACAAAGACAAACGTCTTCCAATGGACGGCCGACTGCGAAGAAGCCTTCCGAGGACTCAAGGGGTACCTGTCAACCACCCTCTGTTGACTTCTCCCCAACCAGGTGAGGAGTTATACCTTGCAATGTCCGACGCTGCCTTGAGCTCAACCATGATTCGACAACAGTACAACAGACAGCAGCCTGTGTACTACATTAGCAAGATCCTGACTGACGCTGAGACAAGGTACTCTTATGCAGAGAAGATGGCCCTGGCACTTGTGTATTCCACTCGGAAATTAAGACCATATTTCCAAGCACACAAGGTGATTGTCCTGACCGACCAGCCCTTGAATGCGATTCTACAGAAGCCAGAAACGTCGGGACAGTTGGTCAAGTGGGCTATTGAGTTTGGAGAGTTTGATATAGAGTTTCTCTCGAGGCCGGCTTTAAAAGGTCAGGCCTTGGCAGACTTTATACTCGAAACCATGACCCCAACTCTTGAGGCCTCGGACACTTGTGAAGCTGAAAAATCGCATAGCCCAGTGGCCTGGACTCTGCACGTGGATCGCTCCTCCATGAAGGACGGTTGTGGAGTTGGTATTGTGCTGAGGACACCCGAAGGGTAAACAATAAAGTACTCGATGGTCCTCGATTTTCCAACAACTAACAATTCCGCGGAGTACGAGGTCTTACTTGCAGGACTACGGTTAGCAAAAGAGTGCTCGGCCAAGGACCTGGTTATCTACAGTGACTCCGAGTTAGTTGTTAACTAAGTCCGAGGAAACATCGAAGCAAACAACCCACAGCTATTCAAATACCTCTCAAAGGTCCGAGGACTGATGATGGCCTTTGAGAAGGTAGAAATGGTCCACATTCCAAGAAAGGAGAACGGGAAGCCCGCCAGCTCGCAAAAGCAGTAGCCTCGGGAGACCTAGAGTAGTATGCCCGAGAAATGCGCAGTGTCCTTAACAAGCCCAATGTGGAAGATTTCAACCCAGAAGTGATGCAGGTATCTGATGCCAGCAATTGGATGACCCCCTATCTGAGGTACTTGTTCGATGGGACATTGCCTGAAAGCGTAGAGGAAGCCAAGAAGGTAAAAAAGACGGCAGGGTGGTATGCTATCATGGGCGGCTGATTGTATCGATGAGGATTCTTTGCCCCTATCTGCGGTGCCTCACTTCAGAAGAGGCAGATTATGCCATCGGAGAAGTGCACCTTGGAATTTGTGCATCCCACATTGGGGTCAACAATTTCGCCTTCAAGATGATGAGGTAAGGGTACTACTGGCCCACCATGAAGTACGATGCCAAAGACTTTGTACAAAAATGCTAAAACTGCCAAGTCCATGGCAACCTTATTTACCAGTCGCATACAGAACTCAGAGCTCTCCAATCACCGTGGCCATTTGCGCAATGAGGGCTGGACATACTTAGGCTACTACCAACGGTATCCGGATAAGGAAAATTTTTGATCGTCGGGATCGACTACTTTTCCAAATGGGTTGGGGCCATGCCATTAGCTCACATAACCTAGCAGAATGCAACAGACTTCGTCAGGCAGAGTATTGTGTGCAAGTTCGGGATCCCAGAATGCATTGTGACTGATAATGGGACCCAATTATTCGAAAAGAGGTTCATCAAGTATTGCACCAACCTAAGGATAAGGCTGGCGAATACGTCAGTCGCGTACCCACAATGCAACGGACAAGTGAAAGTCACGAACCGCACAATACTACTAAAGATGAAGTTGGAGCATGCTGGGAGCTCATGGGTTGGCGAGTTGCCGTCTATCCTATGGTTGTACCGAATAACTCCAAGGGAGCCAACATGCGACTCCTTTCAGCATGTGTTATGGGGTTGAGGCAGTCGTGCCAGTGGAAGTCGAACTGCCCAGCCTTCGGGTGGAAAGCTTCGATCCACAGAATAATGTAGAGAGACTTCGAAAGAACTTTGACATTCTTGAAGAAGCACGAGACAAAACAAGGTTGCGCACGGAGACATACCAGCAGAGGGTCGCTCGGTATTATAATAAGAGGGTGAAGGCGCATCAGTTAGAAGTAGGAGACTTAGTGCTGAGGAGTATTGAGGCAACCGGCAAAAATATCGGTCGAAACAAGCTTTCTCCAAACTAGGAGGGACTGTTCTTCGTCTCAGCCATCCTCAAGAATGTGGCGTATAAGCTACGCACCCAGGAGGGAAGGCTAGTTCCTCAGATGTGGAACGCAGCCCACCTCAAGAAATACTACCAGTAAATGTACATAAAACACAGGTATAGTCAATTACATACATCCTTTGATATGCTTGTAACATATTTTATTAATGAAGTAAAGCTCTTATTTGCTTAATTGTTTTGCATTCATTCCAAATGTTTACATGTCATTTCATAAATATACAAGACCTAGGCTGCCCCTAAGTCAAGTGAAAGGAACCCTTCCAGTTGCTCAAAAACTCGTCTAGGCCCGAGTGGCTCATTAAGAGGTCGTACTAGAAAACTCGGCAAAGGCTGAGCGGCTCATTAAAAGGTCGTACCAAAAACTTGGCTAAGTCCGAGCAGCCCATTAAGAGGCTGAACTTAAAAACTTAGGGGGCTTAAAGAACAACAATCATGCAAAGACCCTAAAGGTAGCATTTTCAATCAATAATGGTCAAAAGATCGGTCATTTTGCTCATAAAGGATAAAATTTCCTGAGAGCCCGAGTCTAAGAATCATAAGCATGAATAAAGAAGAGGAATTGCACAAGGAAAGACCAACTTTCATTGATGTGTATATGTCATGTACAACAAAAAAGGAGAACAAAAACACATATACAATGATACACAAAGGCCTGGAGAATCCGAGCACAGAGAGGTCTAAGATCTCATCCTCCTCCAGGCAGACAATCAAATCCACTTTACTGTCAATACCGGCATTCCTCGGATGAAGTAGGGAAAGCAAAAATTGGGGCACCAACATCTTTATTATGCGGTGACATAGTGCAATACCATCTCAGTACTTCCGCTCCAGGACGAACTTGAGATCCTCGGCCTTTATTGAAGTCTTGAGCTTGGCCTCCAGACGAACATTCCTACCACAGAGGGAAATGTACCGCTGTTGTTGGGCCTTCAGTAAATCCTCGAGAGAGGCGATTTTGCTCTTGGCTTCGACAAGCTCAAGCTCAAGACTTTTGGTGCGTTCCTCTGAGGCCCTGAGAATCTCCAGCTCAGCGCAGGTCTGGGCGGCGTCACCAATGATCAGACTAAGATTGCTAGCCAACTTATGAAGCTACCAAAAAAAAAAATGTCATTGAGGAACAGAAGGAAAGGAACAAAGAGCCAGAAAGAGAGCAGAAAAGTACCTTCGAGACAAGAGAGCTCTTAGTTGATTATCTCCTCTGGGAGCCTCGGACTCAGCTGGCTTAGTTGCAACTGCCACCTGCATCACAGAAACCTCAGCCTTGGCCTCGACCGTAGGGACAACTTCAACAAGATCAAGGACTGGGAGCTCAGCCACTTCAGAGTGATCCTCGACCGTAGTCTCTACTTCAATAGCCAATGAAGTCATAGCGACGTTCTCAACGAAGATCTCATCATGGACCTCGGATGGGAGCTCAATTAGACTGAAGATTTAGATTGCACGGCAAAGGAGCTCAATAGTCTCAGCGGTGGGAAGCTCCGTGGCCTAGCTTTCCTCCACCTCAGCAGCCTCAGCGATTTTCGTTGTAATCATCATCGCTGCATCCTCGGCCTGAGCCGCCTCAATCTCCTCCTCTGCTTGTCCCTTGACAATGTCTTTAGATGGATTGCCAATCCAATCTGAGGCCTCTTCAGTGAAAACAGAAGAAATATCAGGCACGGGCTCATCAAGAGGAGGGGCAACATGAGGCTCTGCGGATGCGCCCACAACCTCGGAAGGCTGCTCAACAGGCTCCACAACCATTGACAGTCCGATACTTGCAGCTCCTTGGACTTGCACCTTCTTCCTTACCAACCTCTTAGAGATGGTCTCGTCATCATCAGAAGAGGAAAGGTACTCAACGATCACCGTCAGACACTCCGAAGTCTCCATCCGACGGCTCTTCGCGGTCCGCTTGGACACCTCCTCAATCCTCATAGCCTTTCTTTTCTTCTTCTTTTCCAGAAGAGTGGAAGAAGTACTAGAGTCCTTGGGCTGAGACTCCCACTTGGCCAGCTCCATGGACTCAAACCTCAGCCACCTATTCTTCTTGTTCTCATTGAAAAAACCAAGGTTGGCGAGCAGCAAGTGCGTAAAGTCCTTCGTAGTAGTCCTTTCCTCGGGCATGGCGTCTTTGAAAAATTTAGGACTCCACGTTGCTCCAATCATTGGGGATAGCCCAATTTTCCTGGACTCCAAGGAAAAAGAATATGTCTTTCCACCACTTAGTGGAATCAGAGTTTCCACCGCTGAAGGCAAGGAACTCGGGGCAAGGAGTGATTATGATCCAATCTTGCCCATGGCTGAACCTCAGAATGGCCTTCAAGGCCACAGCATCAAAGATCTTATGGTGGTAACGCGCAAAGGTACAAAGTGAGACCAGATACCTCACAGCGTTGGGTTGAAATCCGGCCATAGGAATTTGGAGGTCCCTCATCAACTCGAAGAACTCCAGGGGCATGGGATATCGAAGACCACCTTTAAAGCGGACCTCGTAGACGGTAATGAAGCCGTCAGGTGGGTTGCAAGCCCTCCCGTGAACATCAGGGACCACCATGCCCATCGAGCTTAGAATCCTATACTGTGCTCGAATGGCTTTAAGACTAGCCAAAGTCGGCGATGAGACAATATCTCTCACTTCTAGAGCCAGGGGAAGATCTCGAAAAACAGAGAAGAGGAGGAAGGAATCGCCAAGGAAAGTTTCAAGAGTTGTAGAAAGGAAAAAGGGGATTTAGAAAACTTCAGCCACGAATGAAATGAAAAGGCAAAGGAGGGTAAAGGATTTAAATGGCTATAGAATTCAAAAGACACGCCTCATTAAATGCCTTGTCACGCGTTAACTCCCCATAGGTTGCTGGCAATGATGGCCTCTTCCCTTCCCAAGGCTGCAATTAATGCTCGTTTAATGTGCCGAGCTAGTGTGCTTTTAATGGGCCAAATGGTGGTGTAGCGCAGCGCCTCGGACCCGAGATGAAAGTCCACGGATAATGCCCATTCAGATCATTGATTGCAGCAATGCCCTCGGATACTTTCCTCAGTCATTAGGCTGTAATCACTTCGTCAGATGGATTCTGGCTGAGCCATTCAGGAAATGTCCGCGAACATCTGGGAAGCCAACTCTTGGATAGAGGAACGATAAGCCTCGGGTAAAAAGGAACATTCTAAAAGATCAGATTGATGTTAGAGTCGCAGATGCCAAAGAGTTGAGATTCTCAAACTTCTTGACATGGGGGGCTAGTAATGGGTAGTGGATACCCAAGGCCCAATCAAGGAACCCATTTTCGAGAATTGGGCCCGTGTTCCAAGAGGCCCACGAGGCTGATTTGGCCCAAGAGGCTAAATTAGCCCAGGCGGCCCGAGGACCGTGATCCACAGCCCAAGAAGCCCAAAGAATTGAAATGGTCTAAAAGGCTGACTTAACTTTAGAAGCCCAATGACTCCCATAAAAGCCCGAGGACATGGCATAGAGGATATGGCTTTAAGAGCCTGAGGGCTCAACGCTGCATAAGTACTTAGTTGAAGCCCAACACGGACGTGACGAAGACCAAAGACCTTGATAAAGATGAGGACATTTGGCGCTAAAAATCTGCGGACTCAATGAAGGCCAAAGCCTTCATCAGGGATGTAGACTCTGAAGAGTCTCTAATGGCATGAGTGTAGAAAGGAAGTTTAGGATGGCCGAGGATGTAGGCTCAAAAGGATGACGTACGCAAAGGCATACGCGACCTCTGCAACATGCAACCTTCACGGGGAATGATGACCTACAAAGCAGGCGTGATCACTGCAGAAGTGACGTCTCACAGAGCAGACCCGCATGCATGTAGCCTTTCTCACACAACAAAAGGGATTTGCAGAGTTGGTGGAAGGCTTCCCTGCGCACGCCACCTCCACGTGGAAGAACGCCACCACTATATAAGCCTTCATTTTACACCAAACCAAGGGGCCCAAAAAATTTGCTCTACTTGTATTTACGCCCACAAAGAGAGAAGCAAGACACTTACACGTCCAACTGAGAGAATACTTGTGTTTGTAAGAGTGATCCTTACGATTCACCGTGCACTCTGTTCTCCTTCTTTGTACTCAGATACTTGAATAGTGGAATCCTTCTCGGACTCAAAGTCCCATGATTTTTCCCTCTCATTTAGAGGAGGGAATTCTACGTAAAAATGTCACGTGTCACTGTCTCTCTCTCTCTCTTTCCCTTCTACTTACAAACTCAGTATTTGTGTTGTTCTACATTCGGGTCCTCGTCCATACTGAGACCAGGGTCCGAGGACGCATTATGATGAAAATGGTTACACAAGTAACTTTAAAGCTAAAGATTAGAGAAAATGTGCACTTGGACCATAGACAACCCATCAACTTCTTGAATTCATACTATAGTAATCACTAATAGAATCAATATCTATAAATTGATTTGCCCTTAATAGAAAATTAGCAGACTCTATGTTGGCCTTAGTTCGATCTTTCGGATTAGGGTAGTACATTTTCATACATTTCATCCTTCCCTGAGAAAATTTCAAGTCTTTGCGTGGAGAAACTCTATTTGTCAAATTTATTCAATGAATGTGTAACTAGATAATACAAAAGTAATAGATCATAATACTTTAATTACCTTAGATTTAGAGAATGGGCCATGCAATGAAGTAGGGTGTTGTTTTTGCTCCATCAATTGATAAGAATGTTGTACACCACATTATAAAATGTAGATAATTCTTCGCTTTTTTTCATATCTATATATTGCAATTTTCACTTTTTCAATTATGGTATCCCACATGCCATACACTAAGTGAAGATAAGATTTATCTGTGTCAAAGCACCAAGCATGTCATATATAGGAGCTGTGAAGGAAAGTATGTAATTAATCTTATCCCACCAAATATTATCTGATATTAACTCATTCGCATATTTAGCTTTTCCCACATCATCTTCTCTATATGTTTCCTATTTTTTACTAATAACCAAAGTTTAAATTTCCTCCTCAATAAGTTTAAATATCTTTAACATAACAATAATTGAGGTAAAATAAGTAGTGGCCACCAGAAGCAATTTCAAATAAACATAGTCATTAAACATAGATAATCACACGAAGTGATTCAAAATAAAATTCTTGATAAATAAATTTTCATTAAAAATTTGTATGATTCACAAATACTCATCAAATGCCATTTGATTATTTTCCATGTTATTTGCGACAAAAATTTTTTACAAGACGATATTAAGTGTATGGACTACATATGACGTCCAAAAGATGTGTAGCCAAAATTGGTGAATCAACGCCCTAATGCCCACACAATTCTTTGCATCGTTGGTTATCGCTTGAACTATATTGTCAGGACCTATCTCTTCAATAACTTTATCAAATTTAAAAGAAACTATTTATCCTTAGTTTTTCCCAAGTAATCAACCGTCTTAAAAAACTTAGGATCACTTTCTATCATAGCCATAAAGTTAATCAATGGCCTTCTTTGAGAGTTACTCCACCCATTACTCATAATACTCGCATATTTCTCATTCTATATTCCTTTAATAGGTCGTAACAATCTTTTAATATTAGCTTTCTCTTATCGGAGCATTGTAGTTCTCAACAAATTATATCCAGGTAGTAAATAGCTCGCAAGTGAGTTATTAGCTACAAAGGTATAAGAACTCACATTCTAGCAAAATGGCAAGCCTGTAGAATAAAACATTTAAGCAATCGTAGCATACAATTGAAAGCGTTTTGTGTTGTCAAAAATTTTTGAAATAGGATTAGAAGATGTATCTCCACTTACATCTGTCTTCCTCTTCTTTAGATCATACCCTCCTAGCACAAAGCTTTCCATTGAATACTAGGTTTGGAGAGATCCTGCACAGCCCACCGATATTCGGTTGGGCAAAGAGACCCTTTCTGGTGCATCATTTTGCACTCTTGCTTTTGCATTTTTTCTGTACCATTTGATATCACTTTTTTGCAAGGACCAATCCCCAAACAGGGTATTTTTAGTATGAGCACGAACCCTTGTGTGGGAATTTCTCTTCGTTTGATGGAAAAATTATATTGCCAAGATAGATTTTCACCTCTTTTATTAAGCTTGTTATATCTTGTGATATATATCCGCAAAGGCTCATCATTGTCTTCTTAGTTGGAAGGTGAAGGTGAATTAGTGCCAACATCAGAGATGACATGTTAACAATCTATTGAAATAACAAATAAATAATTAATAAAGTATTACTTTAAAAAACAAAATATATTGCATGTTTACAAA
>JAODPA010017445.1:0-13175 GCA_025585075.1 Nepenthes mirabilis
TAATTTAAATCTTGACATTAAATTGAATTTCAACAAGATTATAGAAAGTTTTCAAATAAAATTTCGTGTTAGATTTTTGTTTAAGGAGATAAATCCACATACTTCTAGAATAATCATCAATAATGGTTAAAAAATACTTATATCCATTATAGGATATTTCAGAGAAAAGTTTCCATATATCACAATTAACTATATCAAATAAGGCACATGATCTATAGGTACTGGAAAGAAAAGGAAGGCGACCTTGCTTAGCCATATAACAAATAGAATAGGGGTTATCATTTTTGTAATGTAATGCTCCTTTTACAAGACAATCAACAATTAATTTTAAGCGAGAACGTGATATGCGTCCTAAACAATAATGCTAAATTTCTAAAAGAATTAAAACTGAATGAACAGAAGGGTTCAAGTTCTGAAGAGAAAACTTGATAATAAAAAATCTAAAATATTTGAAGGTACTTCATTTTTATCAGGTGATGTAAGTTATTTCTCTATTCACCAATCCCAATTGTTATCTAAGAGGTAAGATCCTCAATCAAACAAATATTAGAGGAGAAAAATAGACAACAATCAAGAGTATCAGTGAGCATTTTTATAAAAATCATATTAATTATAACGGAAGGAATACAAAGAACATTTCTTAGGATTATTTTATTAGTGAGTTTGATAGCTCCAATATGAGTGACTGAAGCTTTACTTCCATCAAGGGGTTTTACAAAACATGATATTTGAGTATTTTTATTTGTATATAAAGATAACTTGCAGATCATATGATCCGTAAAACTGGCGTCCAAAATCCAAATATCTTTTTGAATATTTGAACATTGATGAGAATAAGAAGAGGGTGAAGAAAAAATACCTGTCATGTTGACTGCTTTTGGTTGTTCAATAATAGGGTCAAAGAGGGACTGAGTCTGTTTTGCTATGTGACCAGAATTTGAAGGATCTTTTGGTTGAATTAGATCCATAAGTTGTTTGAACTCAACTTTAGTCAATGCAACCTTGTCATCATTATTTACCTCTAGATCAAAAATTAGTTGTGAAACTCGATTGATTAGCATAAGGAGCTGAGTTTCCAAACTTGCCATACAACTTGTGGTTTGGAGGAAAATCATTAAGTTTATAACATTTCTCAATAACGTGCTCAGGTTTGTTGCAATGTGAACATATAGACATTTCTTCATTCCCAACTTGAAAACAATGTTGTAGAGTATATTTTGGAATACAACAATGAATACAAAAAGGTTTATCTTTCTTTTGAAGATTTGCTGGTTTCAAGAAAACTTTTGGGTTATTTAAAACCCGTTTGGCTGTCAAAGCCATGGTGTCTGAAGGATGAATAATAGACAGCATTTGATACTGTCATTTTTGTTGTTGAATAATGGAGAAAACTTTGTTAACAGGTGGAAAAGAGTTCATCAACATAATTTGGTCTCTAACATTAGTGTAAGAGTTATTTAACCCTATTATAAATTGTATCACACAACCTCTTTGATATCCGTCAACAAGGACTTTTCAGTTTACCATAGTGTAAACTCATCGCATTTTGTTTTTGTAGAAGACTAGCTAAGGATTTTTTAAGTTGGAAAATCCGCGGCCCATTTTGCTGAGTAAAACAGTCGTATAACTCTATCCAAATCTTGGAAGCATCATCAACAAAAGCGATATTGGATTTGATAGAGTTGCTAATGGAGTTTTAGATCCAAGAAATTACCACGTCATTACATTGTTCCCATGCTTCAAAAAGGATCTGGGAATGGTACCTTTAATGAATTGAAGCTTATTTTTAGCGCTCAAAGTGCGACGCATGGCTCTTGACCAAGTTAAATAGTTGTCGACAGTGAGCAAGTCGGTGACTAAGGTAATTGCTGGATTATTACCAACTTTCAGCCGAAAAAGTTTTATAGGATCTACGAGATTTTCAAAATGCAGGAGTTCCTATGTTGAGGAACGGTTTTGATTGTCTGCGTTTCAGGAGTTTTCTGGAAAGTTTTGTGGCTCCATCTTAACCTATCTCTGATACCATGCAAAGAAACGCGAGAAGGCAGAAAGATGAAGAAGAAGGAAAATTGAAGATTGAACAGAGAAAGACGAGTAATGAATGAAAATCATAGTGAAGGGCCAATCGGCTGTAAATCAGCTATAATGTATTTAATGCACACCATGAAAAACAGCACCCAATGTCCTTAAATAATACAATTTCTCTTTCTAAAAATACAAAATAAAATATTCCTAAATAAAAAACAAATTCTAACGAACCTACAAAAATTGGACATCTGTCTTACGAACAGAATAAAAACGGTTACAAAATATTTATAATAACAAAACCGACACTAGTAGTAAAACGGGCCGGCTCCAATCGAAAATTTACAACTGGCTGTAGAAGCTCTACCGGAAATGGAACGAAAGCAATAGACAAGCAAATTGGGCCAGCTTCTACTGTAATGGATTTTCTGATAAGGTATGCCATTGAATTTTCCATTTTTGAGGTTGAGTTATGATCTTATGATAATTATTTTATCATCATTTTGCCGTAAAATTGAAGCTATTGGAATGGTTCGTCTTTCCAGCCAAAGCTGGAATTCCACGTTTTTGGTGGTGCATTTTGCTGGTCACCATTCACCAGTTCGTTTAATCATTCAAAATAAAGAAA
This sequence comes from Nepenthes mirabilis, assembly GCA_025585075.1. Classification (NCBI taxonomy): domain Eukaryota; kingdom Viridiplantae; phylum Streptophyta; class Magnoliopsida; order Caryophyllales; family Nepenthaceae; genus Nepenthes; species Nepenthes mirabilis. The sequence continues at coordinate 2,654 of JAODPA010017445.1, forward strand.
TGTAGTTTCGTTTTACTTGGGAGGTCGACCAGGACCCTCATATTGTTAATATTTGATGATTGGGTTGAGTTGTTTACTTTAGGGTGTTAAAGCAATAGAAATCAATATTAGAACTTTGTTTAGCTTTTGACCTAACAACTTTGGGGATAATCAGTTCAAGCAACCTATTAATCGTCGATGAAATTTGAATCATGGGAACACCATTTCATGAAGTTGTAGTTCAACCCACGGTAGAATTAATCCCTTCATCAGTTCACCAAGTCCAAGTGCATTTGTGCTAGGAGTATATTGGAAGAGACCTTTACAAGAAATGTTTATCGATACCCTTCAGCCGCTTTTGGAAAACTCTCGGATGACATGCTATTCATATATCTATTTATTCTTGTATTGGCACATTAATGTGGATGAATGAGATGACATGGTATGTCATCAAGAATGCCCCATAACACCCCTTAACTTTCATTGACCCATGCCTAACAGCTTGAAGTTGTTTGATGGGTTGTACAAGTAGTGCTCAGTGTCTGAGACTGTCCCACATCATAGAAGGGATACCTCAGAATGTATATAAAGCTAAGACACTCTGTGTAAGTTAGTTCGCATCTTCACAAACGTCTATTTTACCAAGCCTCCTTCCTAGACAATGCTCACCACTAATGGCCAAATCACTCGGGAACTTGGTCCATTGTGATTACATGCTTCTTAGAAACTATTAACTTTCAATGTCACAAATTATGAGTAAACAAGGTCATTTTAAACAACTAGACTCTTACAGTTGTGTGCCACGAATTGAAAATTTTTACGTTTAAAGCACTTTTATTTTTTGTTTTATTTATTGATTCAAACTTGTCAAGAAATGATAAACCGAATCATTGCCTTGGTTTTGGCGTAGTTTTTGAGGACTTACATGGTTATGGCTTCTCAAAATCCAAACTTTAGCCAAGCTACTATAAGTGCTCATAACTGGCGATCTTGTGGTGATGGAAAGTTGTCCTTAATTTTAGTCCTTTGAACCTGAAGATTTTTTTCTTTTGAGTCGTTCATCAAATTTGGTGATGTGCTTCATTGCACACTAGAGGCCAAAACTATGTTAATAAAAGAACACTGGGAATACAAACCCACCGCACCTTATGGAGTCCTTAGATTAGAACAGGTTACAAGCACATACATGCGGGAAAAATTGCAGCAACTCTAATGGCAAATCTCTGTCTCTTCTTTTAATCACTCCATTTAATAGCATTTAGATCCATCAAACAGTTTTAAGGTTTGAATCTGCTTTTCTATTCATGATACCATCCATGTTGAGCTTACAATCAATTATTCAGTCTCACTAAGAGCTAGACTGCAAAAGTCAACAATTGCGGCTTTATTAGTAGCGGTGTCAGGAATTCAAGATATTAGTAATAGTAGGCAATTACATAACAAAATACAGAAAAATCATGAAAAGAAAAAGCTATAAGCAAATTCACTAAAAATCTTGGAGCAAACGAGATATGTATAGAGAAAAGTGATGGCCCAAAAATATAACAGATCCATATCACAACATGGATGTGATATCTCGTTTGGTTGCATATTAAAACTTCATGATATCTCGTTGATATGCAACTTCATATCAAGTTGCATCACAAATTTTTCAGGTTGGGTTTTCAAATAGCCGGCCACACAAAATGAATTCAGGTCACATTTAAAAGGTGGCAATGATAATTATCTGATAGATGTGTCCACGATGCCTTGCCTAGCAAACATTATTTAAAACAGGATCTAGTGTTGTCTTCTAACGAACTCAAAAGCATTATTGCACGCGTGTACAGATTTATTATCTTGTATGTTGTACACAAATCAATGAAAGTGAAGCAAACGATGGAGATTTTTACATACAAAGAACTCTCCTCCATTACTGCGCCAGTAATGTTTGATTCCTCCCCTATCTTGACATAAACTCTGAAAGGATCAAGAGCGTGGCTTGGTTGCATTGTGGCATAGGTGATTAGTTCAATGGGTCCTCTGCTGTTCCCAGTTTAACTGCTTCATCTGTTATCCTTCACTTTCTTTCATTTGATTCCCCTGTCTCTAATCAGCCTCCCTCATTTTGCTCCCTACTCATTTGGAGACGATCAAACCCATTCTCGATTGTTCCAGACTTCTTCACGTCAGTTTATTCTACATATATTCTTCTTCAAAATATTTGATGCTAATAAGATTCGGTCATCTTTCTTTGTTCATGATCCCATGTCTGCATTGGCAAGGTAGTCCACCTAGCTAACCTGCACCACCCAATGAAGAATAGCGGGCAGCAAGAGTAAATTTGTAGTCATGGTTTAGCTCATTAGCAATACGTTAAGCCAAGGTGAAAGTTCATGCTTATGGGAACTACCATCTGTTACAGTTGTTTGTTTCTTTGGCTTGAAAAATAATACCAAAACAATTGCAACCGAAATTCACTCTAAATGACATAAAACTAAGTCTGCTGTGGTATTGTCTACCTTCTGACTTCATATTAGGTGTTTTTTCAATGGTTTCAATACTTGAAGGATTATTAACAGTAGCTTTTTTATTGAGAATGTAAATAATTTCCCAACCCCAAGCTGCCCCTCTCCCATGGAAGAACAAATAATTGCTATTTATACCAAAATGAATGGTTAACTTGATTCATTAGAAATTGGACAGGTAAGGAAAAAATGATACCATTATCATATAGAGTGAGGTGATACCACGGATTCTTACAAAGGAGAATTTTTTTCCAGATATTCTAGTGTATTGTCGTGTAGTTATTCAAGACAATGAATTACATAACTAGTAAATCTGTCCATAGACAGTATTACTTGCCTTATTTCTAAGAAGAGGGGATTCCTTCCTTTAATTAACTAATCAAGCTGAGCCTAGAAGTAATCCCACACAATAGGACTTGAGGCTTCATTGATATTGGATGTTGATGCTGAAGTTGAATATACTGATTGAGCCCTATCCAATAGCTTGGTGCTTTGTCGAACAGATAAGGTTCTAAATTTTAGGAATTAGATTTAAAACTGTCAAAATGCCTTATCCAATGGTCAACAATCTAGAATGACGAGCAAAAAATGAAAGATCAATCTGCTTACTGGCTGGGAATGGATTGACCTGCCAAAATTGGTGGTAGCCTTCTATTGGAAGTGTTACATTGCTGGTTTTCTGGCCTAAATTTTGTAATTTCAGATTATATCTCCCTGTTTTCCTATAAATCTTGATGTGAGCACTCCAACAGAGCAAAAATGAAAAGTATGTGTCTTATAGCCCAACTCTCAGTTTGGGAGGGGATTTTTTTTTTTTTTTCAAGGAATTAAATAGAGATCTGTTAGCACAGTGAATAAAAGCAAACTGTATGGATAAATAGAGATCAAGCTAGGAAGAATTTGTGGATCATGTTTATGAGCATTGATATGATAAGGACTCTATTAGAAAATAATCAGTAAATATTAATATTTTGGATTGTATTTTATTTTTAGGTAGTATTTTATATTTTTGACATATTAGGGTTGATGGTGTATAATTTTATTTTTGGTATGTGTGTATTACCGTTATATGTATGTATGTACCACGCGTGTATATATACACGCTGCCGGTTGTAATTAAGTGAATTGCAGTGAAATGAAAGGCGCATTAATTGCGCTCAGCTTTCGTCCCTTTCCAACGCTCCATCCCTTTTTCCACGAAGGAATTCTGATTCCTTCCTGAGTACTCTTCGTCGTCTCCCTCATCTTCATCTTCCTCTTGTTCTTCGATCCGTTTGTTGATTTCTTACCTGGTATCAGAGCGTGAGAGAGAAAGAGAGACAATGGCACATCACAATACAGATCTGGCACACCACAACGCTGCCGAATACACATCTAGTACCAACGACGACAACCCAAAACTAGCGTTCATCCAAAACCCAGATCTGGCCTCCACACAAAATCTTCTGCGCTTCCAGAACCTTTCGGATCCCTACAACCCTTTTCAATTGGAAGCCGGCGACAGTCCGGCTGTTACTCTGGTAACCGATTTACTCACAGCCGATAATTATTCGACTTGGTCCCGGACCATGCGCCGTGCCTTGAGGGCAAAGAACAAACTCCCCTTTATCGAAGGTACGATTCCTAAACCCTACGATCCCACCGATCCCCTTTTTGAACCATGGGGACGATGTAATGACATGGTGGTATCTTGGATACAAAACTCTATTAGTCCATCCATTAAATCCAGTGTGGTTTTTGTGGACGATGCTTTCGAAATTTGGAAGGAGTTGCGTGACCGATTCACGCAACAAAACGGGCCCCGTATTTTTCAGCTTAAGAAAGCTTTGGCAAACCTTTTGCAAGAACAAGATTCGGTTAGTTTATATTACGGCAAACTGAAAACGATTTGGGACGAACTCCTCGTGTATGACCCTCTCCCAGATTGTAACTGTGGTAAGCTCAAAGTGCTCGTCGAGCGATATCAAAGGGATTGTGTTATACAATTTCTAATGGGTCTCAATGATTCGTACACTAATGTGAGAGACCAAATCATGCTAATGGATCCCCTGCCCTCTGTAAACAAAGTTTTCTCCATCATACAGCAACAGGAACGACAACACCTAATGTTGTCTGTCGTTCACCCTTCTGAAACGATGGCTTTGTTTACAAAACGGGTTTTTAATTCCCCCAAAGGTAATGTGAAAAATAACCAACAGTCCAAGAAAGATCGGCCATTCTGCGTCCATTGCCGTGTCTCAGGACACACCATCCAGCAGTGTTTTAAGGCTGGGAACGCTGAAATGCCGATTTGCTCGCACTGCCATAAATCGGGACATGTAGTTGATAAATGTTATCAACTCCATGGTTTCCCACCAAATCACAAATCGTATGGTAAGAATGGTTCAACAACTTTTTCGGCCAATCATTCGAGTTTTACTACTGCTGCTGGTTGCGAGAACAATGAAGGAGATAAAGTTGCTTTAACCAAAGCCCAGTTCAAGCAACTGATGAATTTAATCCAACCAAAGGATTCGGCTTCCTCTGCTCAGACAGCGAAACAGATTTCGTCCCTGTTTGACCCCCTCGGTGATCAACCCAGAACGAGTAATATGACTGGTATTGATGTTTGTTCTGCCTCTTATGCATATAACAAAAATAATATTTGGATATTGGACACCGGAGCCACAGATCACATGATCTGCGACCCCTCTTTATACCTCCGGCAGAAAATTCCCATTTCCAATTCCGTGAAACTGCCGGATGGCCGCAAAGTCCCTGTATCCCACATTGGTGACGTGAAACTGACTCCAAGGATAACACTTGAAAACGTTTTATGTGTTCCATCCTTCACTTTTAATTTAATTTCAGTAAAAGCTCTTACTGATTCTGTTTGTTGTTGCATTTTCTTTGCTGACATTTGTTTGATTCAGGACCTTGCCTCCTGGACAACGATTGGGATGGGTGAAGAACGAAACGGATTATATTATCTAGTGAATAAGGATGTTCATCCAAACACCTTGGCTGGCCTTCTCTCAAAATGTTCGAAGCCCCTTATGACGACTTCCGTTAATTATGTTTCATTACCGCATAATTTATGGCATTACAGATTAGAACACATTTCACATTCTAGGATTCAATTGATACAAGATCCTATTGTAAAAGAAGGATTACATTCTCTTAATAATAATCCCTGTTCCATTTGTCACATGGCTAAACAACGTCGCCTTCCTTTCACTCCCAACATCCACAAGTCTCGCACACTTTTTGCCATGGTGCATTGTGATCTGTGGGGGCCCTTCTCAGAAGTATCTCATGATGGGTATAAGTATTTCTTGACTATCGTGGATGACCTTTCAAGAAGTACATGGATCTATCTTCTGAAACAAAAATCTGACACAAAATTGTGCTTAGAAGCCTTTTATGAACTTGTTAAAACACAATTTAATGTCCACATTAAAACAATTCGCTTTGACAATGGATCCGAATTCTGTTTGGGAGATTTCTACAGTAAACGAGGTGTTATCCACTAACGCAGTTGTGTGAAAACACCACAGTAAAATGGTGTTGTTGAACGTAAATACCAACATTTATTAAATGTAGCTAGAGCGATTAGATTTCAAGTAGGACTTCCCTTAAAATTCTGGAGTGACTACATTCTGACTGCTGTCTACATTATAAATAGAACCCCCACTCCCGTGTTGCAAAATAAAACACCATATGAAGTCCTTTTTGGAATCAAACCAAGTTATGAACACTTTCGTGTATTTGGGTGTTTATGCTTTGCTTCCACACTTTCCCACGGACGAAATAAATTTGATTCTAAAAGTAGAACTTGTGTATTTTTGGGCTATCCCTTTGGTGTCAAAGGTTACAAACTAGTGGACTTAGATAACCACACGATTTTTAATTCTAGGGATGTCATCTTCCACGAAACACATTTTTCCTTCCAACAAGACAACACCGAAACAATTCCCAACGTGTCATCTAATAAACAATTCCTTAACATTGCAGAATACGACTACATGCATCCAACAACCATTATCGATACAAATCTCCCAACCACAGAATCTTGTAACAATGAAAAACCTAATTTGAGTCCCATCCAGAAACCATCAGGCACTGAACAAGAAGCCCTTAATAATGCCCCACAATCTAGTATCTCTCCCGAACCAATCACCAACTCCCAATCGCCTGTCAAAGACAAAACTCCCATTCGCCGAACCACCAGAACTAGGAAGGCCCCTCAATATCTAAAAGATTTTCATTGTAACCACACATCTCATACTACGACCACTCAACCAACAGTACCACACACCTCTGGGCAACCCTATCCCCTTGAACATTGCATATCATATCAAAAATTGTCTCCAGCTTACAGCCATTTTTCATCATCCATCTCCTCCCACACTGAACCACAAACTTATGCTCAAGCTGTTTCTGATCCAAATTGGCGCAAAGCTATAAATGAAGAGTTACGCGCCTTGGAATCAAATAAGACCTGGATTGTTACCGATTTGCCCCCGGGCAAGAAAGCAATCGGGTATCGCTATGTCTTCAAATTAAAACTCAACAGTGATGGGAGCATTGAACGATATAAATGCCGTTTAGTAGCAAAAGGATATACGCAACAGGAATGGGTAGATTACCATAAAACCTTTTCTCTGATTGCTAAACTTACCTCTGTACGCTGCCTCTTAGCGGTTGCGGCCATCAAAGGATGGCATTTATATCACTTTGATGTTAACAACGCCTTTTTAAACGGAACCCTAAACGAAGAAATCTACATGAAACCACCACCTCGCTAAACCATAACAAAACACAACCAGGTCTGTAAACTGTCAAAAAGCATTTACGGCCTTAAACAAGCTTCTAGACTATGGTACTCCAAGTTATCCAGCTCCTTGATACTCTTTGGTTTCACCCAATCAAAGGCCGATTACAGCTTATTCACTAAGCAAGACAGTAAATCTTTTACCACACTCCTCGTATATGTTGATGACATCCTTGTTGCCAGTAACTGCTTAGATACAATAGCTTCCCTTAAAACTTTTCTTAATTGCATCTTCAAAATCAAAGACTTAGGAGTTCTTCGGTACTTCCTTGGTATTGAAGTTGCTCGATCACAACAAAGCATCCATATCTGTCAAAGAAAGTATACCCTGGACATCCTGGCCGATTCTGGCATCACCGGTTGCAAACCTCAGAAATTACTCATGAAACAAAACTTGAAATTAAGTAAAGAAAACGAAGTTGCCCTCGTAGATCCCAGCCGATATCGACGTCTCATTGGTCGCCTTCTTTACCTCACTATTTCTCGACCAGACATCGCCTATGCAGTTTAAATTTTAAGCCAGTTTATGAACCAACCTACCTCAAATCATTTACATGTGGCACACCAAGTTTTGCGATATTTAAAACTCAACCCTGGACAAGGAATATTACTTTCGTCCACATCCACCATCCAACTGCGAGCCTTTTGCGATGCTGATTGGGCATCCTGTCCAGACACACGTAGATCCCTCACCGGTTACTGTGTTTTTCTGGGGGACTCCCTTATTTCCTGAAAATGCAAGAAACAATCCGTGGTTTCTCGCTCCTCTGCTGAAGCAGAATATCGTTCCATGGCTGCAACTTGTTGTGAATTATTTTGGCTTCGTTATATTTTGACTGACTTGCAGGTTCCACATCCCCATGCAGCATTGCTATATTGTGATAATCAAGCCGCCCTCCACATTGCAGCAAACCCAGTCTTCCATGAACGTACCAAACATATCGAGCTGGATTGCCATCTCATTCGTGACAAAATTTAAGACGGACATATTCGGCCTCACCACGTCACCACTCACAACCAGCTGGCGGACATCTTCACCAAGCCACTCCCTTCACATCGGTTGAACTTTCACTTGTCCAAGATGGGCATTATCAATATATATGCTCCATCTTGCGGGGGACTATTAGAAAATAATCAGTAAATATTAATATTTTGGATTGTATTTTATTTTTAGGTAGTATTTTATATTTTTGACATATTAGGGTTGATGGTGTATAATTTTATTTTTGGTATGTGTGTATTACCGTTATATGTATGTATGTACCATGCGTGTATATATGCACCCTGCCGGTTGTAATTAAGAAAATTGCAGTGAAATGAAAGGCGCATTAATTGCGCTCAGCTTTCGTCCCTTTCCAACGCTCTATCCCTTTTTCCATGAAGGAATTCTGATTCCTTCCTGAGTACTCTTCGTCGTCTCCCTCATCTTCATCTTTCTTTTGTTCTTCGATCCATTTGTTGATTTTTTACAGACTCGACTTTAGGATCTCGTATTTCACCCCCGTTATGGAAGTGTTTCTCATACCACAACACGAATATAATGAAATGCAATGAATACACGAAACTAAAAGAATACTAGAAATATACCACTAATAAATAATATGAAGATAATAATAAATAATAATAAAACTAACCAAACATTCAAAGAAGTATCATAAGGCTGACTCGTAATACCCCAGATAATCCCCATAGTGAATATAGTAACTATGAAAATAATATTTTTGTGAGTTCCAAACTCTTAGAGCTATCAAAGTATTTATACATACATAAAGCCAAAAGAAGGCTAACTAACAAGTATGGGCTAGGACCTTTGTCACGAATTCGGATCAAATAAGTCATTTTTATAAATAATTAAATTCTAAATAATAATCAAATGAATTTCAAATTGGACGTGATATAATCAAACAGATTATAAAATTTCGACATCAATCAATCATATACAAACAGACCCAAAAATTTATTATAGGACCTCACCAGATAACCGTCTAAACAATATAAATATGACTTATTCCAAACAGTCGTAAGGAAAATCAATGAAATAATAATAACAATTCATTCACATAATGAAATAAGCCTAACAATTCTTAATTTACAATCAAAAGGCCTATATTCGGCCGACTCCAATATCCAATGACAGCCAAAATGAAATCTATCCACAATAATCAAAATGTAGCTGATGCCATCTATATAAAAATAAATATAATACTCACTAGAAAAAATGCGACGCTGCATCGGATCTCGTCCTATTCGTGCAGTATATTTGAACCCTCTACTTTGAAGAAATAAAATATAAAATATAAGTCTAAAATTCAATAATTATCATATAGATATAAACAAATGTGTCCAATAAATCAGATAGAAGATCCAAGAACAAATGTTAAATCAAATAATAGAAATAATCCAAATCACCGATATTAGAAATCTAATCATCAAATCCGAAATAAAATCCAATAGCCAAAACCAGTAGTAGTCTCATACTCAAATCGTATATCAAATCAAAACAGATGTCCAATTAGAAGATAATCCTCTTAGGACCTATATATATGTATATATATAACAAAAGTGATCCAAATGTCAAATTAGATGACAAATATCCAAGTAGATGTCCAATCCAATGTCCCACCAAATTGTCATTAGGGACAAAATCTAATAGCCAAATTATCCAATCGCGTGCGCAAAAGCTGGATCAGCACTGTAAACAGATAATTTAAAACTCGAATCATAACATGTAATCAAAATTAAATGTACGAGACATACCAAATTCCATCTGTGAGTAAAATCGGCAAATCTCAAAATTAAAGTCCAAATCAGAGTCCGAATACAAATCCATACAAAAATGCAGAACATGCACTAAATTTAAGTTTTGATTATTTAAAAACTGACCTAATGAAGGGTTGCACATACTCTCCGTAACTTTAGGCCAAATCAAATATAGTTTAAGTTAGTATGTTAAACCATCTATGTACTCTATCTCCCATGAGTAAAGTGACTTATTATATTTTATCACCCATGACTTTGGGTGCAATCATCAAATTTGTCAGATATATTAGGATGTCAGAATATATTATAAATTCTAATTAAATATCAGACAGAGAGACAAGTCAACCACAAACAAAGTCCTTCATACCGGCAGAAAGAAATTTTTAATAGCAAATATCTCTCTATTAGGAATTGAGCAGAATATTCAATAATAAATCCAAAAATAGTGACTATAACCCCGACA
>JAODPA010017456.1:0-13175 GCA_025585075.1 Nepenthes mirabilis
TGCGGAGATAAAGAAAGAGAGAGAAGAGGAGAAAGGTGCCGATGGAGGCAGCGTACGGGTCGGTGATGGCCGGCAATGGCTGTGCATGGCGCTGGCCAGCTGGGCATCGCGGTGGAGCAGCGGAAGCAACTGCGGGAGCCCGGTGAGAGGAGGAACCGCGTGAAGGAGAAGATGAGAAATGGATGCCTTCGGGTCCGATTCCGAGTTTGAGCTAGTTGGAGAAAACGCAGAGCACGTCGAGCAAGTGTTCTCATACTCACTATTTACTCTCTCTTAATTTTTATCCATTTTTTGGCTATTTTTGTCTCAATATCCACCCAAAACATGAAAATCATATAGCCCATGATTAATGTTCAATAAATATGTAGTTATTTGTCCAATTTATTGTTTGAATTGTCCAGTTTGGTATCACCAAACCCTAACCCACATCCAAATTCGGCATTACCATTTTTCCCTCCGTATTATTTTAAATTAATCTCAAAATATGAATCACAATGTCCAAATTATATATATATATATATCAATCGGACGTTCAATCTCATAAGAATCGACCCGTTCGCGGTGTCTGAATGTTCTAAATAGTCACTGTTACTGTTCACCAGAGGTATAATGGAAAATTTGCATACTTCTACCCCATTTGATTGTTATGAAATTCATGTCTAATTGTTTAAGTGTAAATGTAAGCTTCGGAATAAGTGTTGGTGCTCTGTTTGTAAAGAAATGTGTTCCAGGAGGACCCCGAAATGAATTCCATCTAATATGATAAGAAATTTCACTCTTCTCTACGAATTATGATATCTATGCATGTGAATCGAATTGTCAAAATGTTTAAGTCCAAGGAAAGATATGAATCGTACAAGTAATTGGAGAAAAATTCACAATGTATTATATGATTGATTTGATCTCCCATATGGAGATATGTGAATGAAATATAATCTCCCGATTTGAGATAAAGTGAATGGAAAAATGGTGGTTCCTCCATCAATAGAATAATGAATCCTAAAATTAGGACCATGGACTTTTATTCATTGGGTAATATTCTCTGGTTGGCCATTTTCATCACGATGGAAACCCAAGGATTACTTTGGCCGCATATCTTGGCTGCTTATGGGAGCGAGTAATGTCCGTGACGCGCCTTAGGATACTACTATAGAAGGACGAGGACTGCTCTGGTACCCCTACAGAATGGGGCATATCATTATCGAACTGTCTACAGGCATGATACGTACATGACCTCCTGGATGGGTCTAAGAATAAGCTCTCATAGCCTGAGATCATGTGGAGTATCATGATCCTTTTCTCATTCTCTTATATCGTTTGCTAGTACGACCTACTGGTACTGATCTGCAAAGATTCATATAAATAATAAATGTGATAAGAACATGATAAATGGCAATATGTATCCCTAATTACCCTTTTCCTCTCATGTTTTTTTGTGATTGCGAGTACTTGTTGTCCCTTTTCCATTATCATTTTCGTTGTTGTTTATCATTTGATAGTGATGTATGATTACATTTGTTGAGATATACGCTTACCCTTACTGTTTCTCCTTCTAGTTGAGAGCATTGAGCTGATGCCCGGTTAGTTAGAGCAAAGAGAATGATTTGCTTAAGGAGATTAGCTGGATATCAAAGGCTTAAAGATTTGGATATGTCTAATGTAATAGAATGCAAATAGTCAAGCTAGATGAATGTGGTATGTTATATTATGGCTTGTTATTATTTTATGGTTATTGTTATGTTTCTACATGTTTCTAGATCTAATTCTGCTTCCGGATTAATATTGGATATTTTGAATTTTGTTTAGGCCTAGACGACATCTCTCTTAAATCCAACATATAAATGTAAGTGTACTGTATTGGAGCTATGGATGATATGGCTATGTGACTCCTGTGTATGTATTGTGGTGATAAAAACATTAAAGTGTGGACATTTATATGTTTGTATATGTTCAAATTGACAGATTACATTTTTAATTTTCATCCAATTGTAGAGGAATTCTGGCAAGATTTCTGAAAAATTTATAATAGTAATTATGGGCTTTATTTATGTGTTTATTGACGGAGGTTATTTAAGAAAAAATAACCCAGTCTGTCATACTTATTGCTAAGCTTATATGTAACAAAGGAAACCCGATCAGCAAAAGGACACTCAATCACTCTGAAAACCTTTTTTTAGCATTCCCATTCAATAGTCAACTTTAGTAGGATTTGGCTCCCCCATGAACTCTAAGAGTCTCTAATTCATGAAATCTCTAAATAGATTTCTCTTCTTCTTCTTTGCCGGTGCAACTCCCAGAACCTGTGCCCTAACAACCTGAGTCACCAATCCAGTGAGCTAGTGGAGAGCATCAACTATCCTAGCCATATTGGCAGGTGCCGCTAACGGTCTAGGGCCTCTTGTTGAACTCCCCGGGTGGATACTAGTCTCATCAGACATCGCCGTAATAGAATAAAATAACTTAGAATTCTATCTAAATATTTTTTTTTTACAACACATACAGTCCTTTATCCTGACCGAGAGTTTTAAAAATGACCATAAATCCTCCAACGTTATCGAATTGCCTAATATTTCCAAATATCAAAAATTTCTAAAATCCTCAAATATTCCCATAGAATCTTAACTCTCTGATACCTTAAAGTTGTGACGACTCTAACCCGATCCACAACTATTATCCAAATTTGATCATATAGGAAAAATTTTAAATCTCAAATCAATATATAGCACATCCATAGCTAATTAAAAAATATAACTATAATAATGTAAACATCCTCATACCAAAAAATAAATCTTGGGAAAATACATAACCCCAAAAATCCCAACAAAATGAAACAAAATAACAAATTGTATCTCTTGAGTATAAAATCAACATTCTCTCCTACTGGACCTCAGTCTTTCTTGCCACAACTCTTTATCCAACTATAGTGTCATCATCGTCTAATCCTACTACTTTGGAAGAAAGAAAAATAGTATGAGTAAGTCAAATACCCGACACGTGATGACAAATCCAACAAAAAAATAAGAAATGTTAATAAATATCTCAAGTATATAATTTACGATGTGTGTCAAGAGTTCTTGATAATAATATAATATCTAATAGATAAATACATCCAAGAATCTGTATTTTATTATATTTACGACTCAAATGTATAAGGCAGGTCACTCCAGACCCTAATGCGATAAAGATCATAAGCTTTTATCAATAAGAGTCAAAGATTCCTCAAAATTCAACCTCACAATAAATAAAAAGATCTCCTAGTCCGAATATTAGCGTGAACGACTTGAATATCAAATAACAATGAACAACATAGATTTCACTAAATCCCAATATTGTAAAATCTGACATATGAATTCTATCGAATACAACATATGGATTCCATTGAATCCCAAACTCAAGAGGTATCAATAATGATAAGATGTCATAATAAATCTCCTTGGACTTTATTCTACCACTGTAAACCAAAGGCCGCGTATTTATATCCCCAACGATTGGGTAAGTGATACGAGCTTATTCATGGTATACTCACTACCCCTACAGTTCTCTTAGAACCTGTACCCGTAGTATACCCATACCATTCGTAATATCCCTCGCTAAATGATACCCCTGATAGCATCTCCTATGATAGTCATATAGTTATAAATATCCATCTACAATAAATAATATACCTCATTAAAACCATAATATGAAAATCAATATTGGATAAGTTTATACCACATTAAAGTACCGTAACCTCTCATTCGACTAGCTACCTTAGTATTTTTATACGCTTTCCTTAATTTTAACCGTAAGAAATCAAAAAGTTAAATACTCAAACAATAAAATATAACGCAAAGAAGGCATTGTAATTATAACGATAAAATTATCGTTCGATACTGATAAAGACCATACTCACACTATTAAGATTAACACAAAAATTATCATGGAACGATGAAAGAATAAAAGCAAACACAGTGGTACACACGCTACACACACTGGTACACCCCCCGCACACATAGTCAGCACACCTAGGCACACAAAGCAACACACACCCACACATACACACTCCTCCACGCACATGGTATCACCACCATTACATTGCCACAATAGCTCTCTCACGCACTACTCACACTGCCAGCATGTTTTCTCCTGTGAGGTCCTGAAATCAAAGTAAAATATGGATACTTAAAAAAAACCAAAGTGTTTCAATGTCAGCCTAAATCGGAATGGCCTTACACCACTGGTAGACCAAAAATAATGGCAATCGAGGTGTTGACCGGCGTCAAAATATTGATTAGCGTCAAGCTGTTGACCGGCATTAAGACATTGACCGAAAGGTTGATCAAAAGGTTGACCGATTTTTAATATTGACCAATCTTGAATAAGAAAAAGAAATATAGGCTGGCTTTGAGTAAAAGTTGGCCGAATTAGAGTAAGAAGCGTTGACTGAAAAAGTTGACCAATAGAAAAGTTGACCGACTTTGAAGAAAATATTGACTGACTAGAATTGACTATCGAATTTAAAAGACAATGGCTAACTTTGTCGTTAAATCCCAATTAGATCCCAATCTAATCAGAGCAAGTAAACTACCCCGTTGACCTTCTAGATGAAAGTACCAAGTAGGTAACTTACCCCACTCACTCCCACCTAACTTTGAAGAGAAGTATTAAATAGGTGACCCACCCCACTTACTCTACCTAATCCTTCCTCTTTATATACTGAGCTCTAGATAAGAGGCCGGTGTGGGAATTCCTGGTAAGAAAGGAGGGTAAGAAGTGAACAAGGCGAAAAGCTTCAATATTAGTTGGAGTGAGCGGTTAACAGTCAGGCAAGTGTACCCCCGTTTTTAAGCTTAATTTGTAATAATGGCCAAATACAAGTATACTTTCCCTTTTTAAACTCACACCTTACTCTTGTTTTCAAGTCTCGGCTTTAAAAAAATTTGCAAGTGTTCTCTTCAGATTGAAAAGTTTCAGCATATAGTATACTACTTGATAAACTGCATCTCTGACGTCATACTTGTTCATGATCGGACTAAAAATATAATTTTGATTTTATGGATAATTCATGCTTGCTGCCTTTTGCCTTCCTTTTTCTGCTCAACTTATGAACATGGATTGTATAAGAATGAAAAAGTAAACTGGCTTTGAATCATAATTGACCGGAATGAGTTTTATGGACTGAAAATCGGCTTCATGTCAACTGAAAGTCTGTTACTTGATCGAAATAAGAAAAATAAACTTGAAATCGACCTTGTAATATGACGACCGAAAGTTTTGTGTCCGTCCGGAATGTGAACTAAAGGAAAAGTGAACCGGCCTTTAAGAAACAGACCTTAGCATTGGGAGATAAAGTTCTTCGACATGTCTTAGATTATTATGGTAGTAATTGGGGATAACAAAAGGAAGCCGTCCTCGGGGCTTTGTACAAGGAGAAAAGTGAGAGCCGTCCTCGGGGCTTTGTATAAGAAGGAAGTAAGAGCCGTCATTGAGGCTTTGTACAAGGAGGTATTGCCGTGATTATGAGGAGACGTGCACAATTTATTCTCGATTATTACCCCATCCGCTAGTGACATCCTTTATCGATAAAAATAAAAGAGGAAAAATTTCTATAATATGACCGACTCTATTTTCTGTTTTGATTTTTAAAATTTGACTGCCCCGGCCTTCCTGACTACGTTGCATGTATTTTTCGGTCAACTATTGTTTTACTCTTACTGCCTATGTATCTGTCCGGTCAGCTGTTATTTTATAAAATCCATACTATTTATGTATCTGTCCGGTTAACTGTTGTTTTACTCTTGCTGCATATGTATCTGTTCGGTTAACTGTTATTTTGTAATATTTATATTGCATATATATCTGTATCTGTCTTATAGTATATACGCTTTACAAAAGATTTGCATATACCTTGTTGAGTTCCGACTCACTATTTTCTGTTTTTTTCCCTTACAAATAAAACTATAGAACTTGTGCCAGATGAGAGGGAGTGACTAGAGCTCTGTCCGAATGATTCTAAGGACTTGGAAGCACATTTTGAGTTACCCGGAAGAAGCAATCTTATTGTGATGATTCGGCTGAAATATATAAATTATTGTAATTAAACCTTCATGACTATGTATGCATAAATGAGTTTTATGGGGATGAATATAAATATTTCGACAGGTAAATAGATTGGCTTTCATTACACATTTTATGGATATCGTGTATGGGTCCTAGATGGCATATGTGATCCTATAATTCGTATGCACGATCGGCCTAGATCGGATCACTGAAACCCCGATGTCAGTTCCGGGAGGTCGCTAGCGGAATGCAAAAAAAAAAAATCCGTTCCATCACAATTGGTATCAGAGAGATGAGATGCCTTAGGAATTGATCAATCGAAGGTACGGAAGCATAGGGTTGAGTCCTCGTATTAAATTTTCGTAAAAGTAGGCCAAGGTAACTGAGACAACTAGAGTCCTAAGGAAGTTTGAAGCCTAGCCTAAGTTCAAATTAATGAGCTGATGGATACTTTTTAGGATTATAATATTGTGCCTATTTTGATTTTAAAATGGCTAGTGGAAGAGGAAGAATAAATGGTCACAATACACCCCACGATTGGGAAGCCGCCTACATAGAATTACTGAAAAAAATGACCAACATAGTGGAGTCTGTCGAGCACAGGCATATGGCTCCGATGCCTGCAATCGAGCTAGCTCCGGCCATCCTGACTCCAACCACGTATGATCGATTCACGGCGGAACGAGTGCCGGGCATTTTGGAAAAACCCGATCCTGCAGAATCTGATATATGGCTTAAGAGGATAAAAAAAATATTTACAGTGATTGGGTGTACGAACCAAAAGAAGGTCACCTTCGCCGTGTCTAAGTTGGAGGGCGAAGCGGACAGCTAGTGGGGTATAAGAAAGAGAGCGCTAGGAATACCCGATGAGATAATCACTTGGGATATGTTCAAGGAAACTTTTTTGGAGAAATATTTTTCATCCAATTTTCGGGATCAAAAGGAGATGGAGTTCATGAGATTAAGGCAAGGGAGTATGTCGGTGACCGAGTATGATGTAAAATTCACCAAGCTGTCCCAATTTTTGCCTTATTATGTAGAAGACGAATTAAGAAAGGTGAAGAAGTTTCAACAAGGACTGTGGGATGATATTCAGAAATAACTGTCCATATTAAAGTTTGAGACGTATGTCGATATACTGGATAGGGTAGTCATCTACGAACCGGAGGTGGAGATAGAGAAATTCTATGCAAAGAGGGCAGCTAGCCCAGCAGGTGTTAGTGGCGAATCTGCTGGGGGATCGTTTGGGTCGTCTAAGAAGACAAGGACGATTGAGAAAGGAAAGGGTGTTGTGCCTACTCAGTCAATGGCTGATTCGAGGACGACGGCTGCACACTGCACCACCTGTGGGAGAATGCACCCAGGGTAGGCGTGCCGTCGAATGACGGGAGCTTGTTTCAAATGTGGATAGTAAGGCCACCTGATCAAAGATTGTCCAAGATTAGAGTGAAAAAAGCCTACTATTCCGACAAAGGCCTTGACAGTGACTATCCAAAAACTGGAGGCATCGCCAAATATTGTTGAAGGTACTGTTTTTGTTTATGGAATTCCTGCGTCTATTTTATTTGACTCAGAATCTACCCACTCTTTTATTTCTCCATGATTTGCATGCCTTATCGCCACTACCCCTTATATATTGAATTACGAATTGTCGGTGTGCAACCCTATTGGATTCCCCATAACTACTGATGTTG
This sequence comes from Nepenthes mirabilis, assembly GCA_025585075.1. Classification (NCBI taxonomy): domain Eukaryota; kingdom Viridiplantae; phylum Streptophyta; class Magnoliopsida; order Caryophyllales; family Nepenthaceae; genus Nepenthes; species Nepenthes mirabilis. The sequence continues at coordinate 7,734 of JAODPA010017456.1, forward strand.
TGTATCCTGGATGCATGGTGGAAGTAGGTGGACACTATCTAATTGTGGATTTGGTGTTACTAAACCTGGAAAGTTTTGACGTAATTTTGGGAATGAATTGGCTGGCTTAGAAACATGCAACCATTCATTGCTTTATGAAGAGGGTCTACTTTAACATCCATGGGATAGAAACTTTCTTCTTCCAAGGCCTTAGAAAAAGGAAAATACCAATATTAATCTCGACCTTGCATGTTAAACATTTGGTGAAAAGTGGATGTAAAGCTTACCTGGCTTACTCCTACACCACTGGAAGTCGTAAAGTGCCGGCTAAGGACATTTTAGTCGTCCGCGATTTTGAAGATGTATTTTCTGAAGAGTTGCCTGGATTTCCTCCGCATCGAGAGATTGAGTTTGAGATTTCTATCGTGCCCTGCGTCAGTCCAGCTTCTAAAGCCCCTTATAGAATGGCTCCTACTGAATTAAAAGAGTTAAGATTATAATTACATGAGCTATTAGACAAAGATTTTATCAGATCGAGTGTGTCTTCTTGAGGAGCACCGGTGTTATTTGTAAGGAAGAAAGATGGGTCGTTGCGACTTTGTGTTGATTATCATGAATTGAATAAAATCATGATCAAATATAAATATTCTCTGCCGTATATTGATGACTTGTTTGATCAGTTATAAAGATCTCGGGTATTCTCAAAAATTGATTTAAGGTCTACTTATTATCAGTTGAGGATTAAGCCGGAGGACATGGCCAAAACTGCCTTTCGGACAAGATACGGCCACTATGAGTTCCTCGTTATGCCCTTTGGGCTTACAAACGCCCCTACCACTTTTATGGATCTGATGAATAGAGTATTCCGGTAATATCTAGATAAATTTGTGATAATTTTTATTGACGATATTCTAATCTATTCGAAGGACTATAAGGAGCATGAAACTCATCTAAGGATAGTTCTCCAAGTGCTCCATGAGGAAAAGTTATATGCAAAGTTGGAAAAATGTGAATTCTGGTTGGAGAATGTGATATTCTTGGGACATATAATTTTTGATGGAGGTATTTTTGTGGATCCAAAGAAAGTAAAAACCATTACCAATTGGAATAAGCTGACTTTTGTAACTGAGGTTAGAAGCTCTCTAGGCATGACGGGCTACTACCGGCGATTTGTGAAAAACTTTTCACTGATTGCTATGCCCCTGACTCGATTGCTGAAGAAGGAATATAAATTTAAATGGACAGAGGAGTGTGATCAGAACTTTTAGGAGCTAAAGGATCACCTGACTATTATTCCAGTATTAGTGATTCCAGAAGGATCGAGAAGCTATGAGATGTACTGTGATACTTCTCAGGTAGGCTTAGGATGTGTATTGATATAGCATGGTAAAGTGGTAGCTTGCGGGTCTAGATAATTGAAGGTGTATAAAAAGAACTATCCTACCCACGATCTAAAGTTGACTACTGTAGTGTTCACCTTAAAAATTTGGAGGCATTACTTGTATGGTGAAAAATTTCTTGTGTATTCTGATCACAAAAGTTTCAAGTATCTGTTTTTTCAAAATGAGCTTAACATGAGGCAAAAAATGTGGTTTGATTTCTTAAAGGATTACGACTGTAAGATACAGTATAAACCTGGAAAGGCTAATGTAATTGCGGACGCATTAAGTCGGCGAACAAGAATTGTGGCACAACTACAAATCAAGTAAATGGAATTATTAGACTATTTGAAGCAATGTGATGTTCGACGATATGCTAAGTGCAATAGGATGCTCCTATCCTATCTTCAGATCCAACCTGATATTATCAGTGAAGTTAGGGAAGAGCAAGTTAATGATCCGTTCCTTGTAAAAATTGCAAGTGACTTTAGTAAGGAGTCCGGAGTTGAGTTCAGTGTCCGAACAGATGGGGCTTTGAGGTTTAGAGACTGATTATGTGTACCAGATGATAATGAGCTAAAAGAAAAGATTTTGGGGGAGGCCCATCGGTTTAGATATCCATCCACTCCGGAACAAATAAGATATATCAAGATTTAAAGAAAACTTTTTGGTGGAGGAATATGAATGGGATATCATGGCCTATGTAAAACAATGCCTCGGATACTAACAATTGAAGGCGGAAAGGAGAAAACCTTCTGGGTTGTTACAGCCAATGCTGATCCCAAGCTAGAAATGGGAAGATATTGTTATGAATTTTGTATCGGGATTACCTAGGACTCCTAAAAATTATGATGCCATTTGGGTTATAGTTGACCGGTTAACAAAGTCAGCCCACTTCTTAGCAATCAGGATGATCTATTCATGTGATAAGCTGGCTCAGCCATATGTGAACGAGATCGTGAGACTACACCGAATTCCTGTGTCCATTGTATCTAACAGGGATTCCCGTTTTGTCTTAAGGTTTTGAAAAAGTTTGCATAAAGAGTTGGAGACTGAATTGAAATTTAGTACGGCTTATCACCCTCAGACAGACGGTCAGTCTGAGCAAATTATACATATTCTTGAGGATATGTTGAGGGCTTCTGTATTAGAAATGAAGGGCACCTGGGATACCTACCTGGTACTGGCAGAATTTGCTTATAATAACAGTTATCAGGCTAGTATTGGTATAGCGCCATTTGAGATTCTATATGGAAGAAAATGTAGGTCGCTGATTTACTGAAAAAAGGCCGAAGATAGAAGAATTTTGGGTCTAGAGATCGTAAGAGAAACGGTTGAGAAAATAAAACTGATCCATAGTAATTTAAGGATCGCTCAAAGTAGACAGAAAAGCTATGCGGATAAAATGAGAACAAAATTGAGCTTTAAGGTAGGTGATTTTGATTTTCTGAAAGTCTCACCATCCAAGGGAACATTACGATTTGGAGTGAAGGGTAAACTTAAGCCACGATTCATTGGCCCCTTTGAGGTTTTGGAAAGGATTAGAAAAGTGGCTTACAGGTTGGCACTGCCGCCTAATCTGACGAATGTACATGACATGTTCCATGTATCCATACTCCGGAAGTATGATTATGATCCTATACATATAATTAAATTCGAACCCTTAGAAATCAACAATGATTTATCCTACGTCGAGAAACCACTACAAATTCTCGACCAAAAAGAGCAAAGGCTGCGTACAAAGACGGTTCCTCTGGTGAAAGTACTATGAAAAAATCACTCATTTGAGTAAGCTACATGGGAATGAGAAGAAAAAATCTGAAACAAGTATCCCCACTTGTTTGATTAAGGTATGTAACTTCATTTAAATTTCGGGGATGAAATTTCTTTAAGTAGGGGAGAATTATAAGGTCCCGAAATCAAAGTAAAATATAGCTACTTAAAAAAAAACTGAGTGTTTTGATGTTAGCTTAAATCGGAACGGCCTTACACAACTGGTAGACAAGAAATAATGTCAATCAAGGTATTGACTGGCGTCAAAGTATTGACCGGCGTCAAGATGTTGACCGGAAGGTCGACCGAAAGGTTGACCAATTTTTAATATTGACCAACATTGAATAAAAAAAAGAAACATAGGCCGGCTTTGAGTAAAAGTTGGCCGGATTAGAGTAAGAAGCGTTGACCGAAAAAGTTAACCAATAGAAAAGTTGACCGACTTTGAAGAAAATATTGACCGACTAGAATTGACTACCAAATTCAAAAGACAAGGGTTGACTTTATTGTTAGATTCTAACTAGATCATAATCTAATCAGAGCAAATAAACTACCCAATTGATCTTCTAGATAAAAGTACCAAGTAGGTAACTTACTCCACTTACTCCCACCTAACCCTAAAGAGAAGTACTAAGTAGGTGACCTACCCCACTTACTCTACCTAATCCCTCTTCTTTATATACAGAGCTCCAGGTGAGAGGCCAGTGTGGGAATTCCTAGCAAGAAAGGAGGGTAAGAAGTGAACAAGGAGAAAAGTTTCAAGATTAGTCGGAGTGGGCAGTCAACAGTCAGACAAGTGTACCCTCGTTTTTAAGCTTAATTTGTAATAATGGCCTAATACAAGTATACTTTTCCTTTTTAAACTCACACCTTACTCTTGTTTTCAAGTCCTGGCTTTAAGAAAATTTGCAAGTGTTCTCTTCAGATTGAAAAGTTTCAGCATATAGTATACTACTTGATAAACTGCATCTCTGACGTCATACTTGTTCACGATCGAACTAAAAATATAATTTTAATTTTATGGCTAATTCATGTTTGCTGCCTTCTACCTTCCGTTTTCTACTCAACTTATGAACTTAGGTTGCATAAGAATGGAAAAGTAAACTGGCTTTGAATCATGATTGACCAGAATGAGTTTTATGGACTAATAACCAGCTTCATATCAACTGAAAATCTTTTACTTGACTGGAATAAAAAAATGAACTCGAAATTGATCTTGTAATATGACGACCGAAAGTTTTGTGTCCGTCCGGAATGTGAACTAAAGAAAAAGTGAACCGGCCTTTAAGAAACAGACCTTAGCATTAGGAGATAAAGTTTTCCGGCATGCCTTAAAATATTATAGTAGTAATTAGGGATAACGAAAGGAAGCCGTCCTCGGGGCTTTGTACAATGAGGAAAGTGAGAGCCGTCCTCGGGGCTTTGTACAATGAGGAAGTAAGAGCCGTCCTTGGGGCTTTGTACAAGAAAATATTACCGTGATTCTTAGGAGATGTGCACACTCTATCCTCAATTATTGCCCCCTCCGCTAGTGACGTCTTTTAACGATAAAAATAAAAGAGAAGAGAAATTTCTATAATATGACCGACTCTATTTTCTGTTCCGATTTTTCAGAATTTAACTGCCTTGACCTTCCTGACTACGTTACATGTATTGTCTGGTCAACTGTTATTTTACTCTTGCTGCCTATGTGTCTGTCTGGTCAGCTGTTGTTTTATAAAATTCATGCTATTTATGTATCTGTCCGGTCAACAGTTGTTTTATAATATTCATGTTACATATGTATCTGTATCCGCCTTACAGTATAAACGCTTTATTCAAGATTTGCATCTACCTTGTTAAGTTTCGGCTCACTATTTTATGTTTTTTTTTTCCTTCCAGATGAAACTATAGAACTTGTGCCGGACTAGAGGGAGTGATTAGAGCTCCGTCCGAAGGACTTTGAAGCACATTTTGAGTTACCCGAAAAAAGCGATCTTATTGTGATGATTCGGCTAAAATATATAAATTGTTGTAATTAAACCTTCATGACTATGTATGCATAAATAGGTTTTATGGGGATGAATGTAAATACTTTGACAGGTTAATAGATTGGCTTCCATTACACATTTTATGGATATCGTGTATGGGTCCTAGATGACATTTGTGATCCTGTGATTAGTATGCATGATCGGCCCGAACCGGATCACCGAAACTCCGGTGTCAATTCCTCGAGATCGCTAGCGGAATGCAAAAAAAAAAACCCGTTCCGCCACATCTCCATTACAAAAACCCCCACACACTCGACTATACACACACATAGACTGCAATA